>BEXV01002146.1:53443-64114 GCA_003118195.1 Hemicentrotus pulcherrimus | reverse complement strand
CGCCGTATGGCAGCCGTGCTAAAGCCAGGGTAATAATCGGGAACGCCAGGAGTTAAGCGCATTTGAACATGAACTTCATGGAAAATGCGCTATACAAATGCATTACTATTATTATTATTATTATTATTATTATTGCATTACTTGCTCGACATACAACTTATTACTGTAAAAGGTTACTGCTTTTACATTGCAATCCTGTGATCCTATAGTTTATTTATCAATGACATATCACATGAAAACAATGTACACAGATTATTCTTCTCATTAATCCTGAGAAATTGCAACGGTGGTCCTTAAATCCGACTTCATGACACCAGTGCCACATCTTGCAAAGATTTGATATTGATCCGCATCAAAGTCAAACCCCTATTAAACTCAATCACAGGTTTGCAGTCTCCCATCTCTTATGTACATAGTTGTGATTGATATCAATCACAAATAAGTTGCGGTTGATATCAACTCTTTGTAATACGGGGCCCAGGAGATTTCGTTCCTTGGAAACTCATATGGGTTCCCATGTAATATATGTGAATGTTTTATTAATCTAAACTGCTACATAGGCTGCACTTGTGGGTGAGGGGCCACAGTAGAATAGCGATATCAATGCAGATGTGTCAATATGCCTAACCATAAGGGAAACTCCTGGCTTAAGCAGTCTGAACTTATTAATATCATTATTGTTATTATTATTACTATCTTATTAGCATTTTCATTGTAGATGGTTCATAATTTGCTGTTAAGTTTCATCTCTTAATTCGGCAATGACAGTGTGTATTACCATAAATCTATAGTTATTACTGCATAGCTTATGCTTATAGAAATGCTTCAAAATCTGCTTTGTAGCTAGGTACTGATGTACAACAATAGCACAATCTTTGAGTAATATTAAATCAAGACAAATACTAGAATAGATTCAAAGGAAAGCCAAAGGATGTCCTTTCTCGGTAAAATGAAGAAAGCCAATGTGGGCAGTACATCTCCGTCCTTGTTAACGTCTGTTTAGAAAATTATTCTGCTTTTCAACTTGACATAATGTCTACATGCGTATTTGTCACCAGATGACAAAAGGAATGAACGATCATGACAAATTGCCCCAACGTCTGTTTAATGAGACACCCCTTAACAGCAATAACATATGTGTGAGGAGCGTTTTTTTTCTTCAAGAAAGTCCCTTTGCCATGATGAATGATGAGATATAACTCACCCTTTGAATACTCGTTTTATTTCTTACTTTAAATAGAATATTTGTGTGTGTACGATATAATGTACATGTTATACTCCTCAGACGAGGTTTTTTCCTTTGTTAAATTTATATAACAGAACTGTGGGACATTTCCACGAACATTGTGAGTGCATGGGCATTAGGATAGATTCAAGTTGAAGTTTATTAATTCCCCAAACATAATAATCGACTTTTAGAATTGTGTCTGGTAATATAGAACATATTCTTTTGGTCCTAAAGCATGTTTACGTGTATTTTAGAAATTTCTTGGGATTGTAAGATTTAGGTGTGAATATAGTTTATTGATGGTATAAATCTTAAATAGCAATAGTCAGATGACTAGAAACTACGAACATGACTGTGTACTTACAATTGATAGATTTATTTCATGCTGATTCCAAGCATATGATTCGATTTAAACATGAATTTCATGCAACCGCTACTCCCATAACTCGGAGTTTGATTCATCTTAAGTATAAGTAAGAATAATAATCTATTTTCCTTTTCAGGAAATTTGGTTTCCACTGGTTACAGAGTATTACAATACAAATATATACATGAAATATTACAGGACAGTGATAAACATACACATTATGATAAACATACTTAATGAATGAGATATGAGTAGGCATGGTGGTTATAGAAATAATATCAGATTAACTTTCAGGGCAGAACCATTCAAAAACACCGATGCGATGATCAAAAATATCCAAATGGTAGCCATGGCTAATCTTACAGTTTTCATATTTACAATCCAAGCAGTGATATGTAAACAGTATCTCAAGCTATGATCCGTATCTTGTGCTTCTCTCTTTCGCCGCTAAATATTGTTTTCACGAATTGGGCAAAACAACATCTCCCCTTACAAAGTCCTGGCTACGCTCTTGGTTCATATACCATACGTCCGCGGACTCAAGCAATCAGTAATTCTTGTACCTTATTTTAAATCACTTGTACCTTTTTAACCATCTCACGTCTTAGGGACGTTGCGCTTCAAACATTTTTTGTTTATGCATTGTTCCTACTATGTATTAATATATATTGTAACCCACTGAATTGTTTTATCTGTAAACAATTATGTTGCATGGTGAATAAATAAAACAAACAAACAAACCTAGGAATACATATATATATATGTATATATATGTAGCTTATATATATATCTAGCTTATTCTGATTAAAGCTACATGCACTCGAACTCAAGCTCAAAATAGATTAATTGTATCATCAGATAACTGGAAATAACAGCTGATATGCTATTCATTTGTATCGATTATAAAAGAGTAGGCATGAATGAACAGCCGTAAATTCAGCATCTGGATTGAGCAGTCTGCTGCTTTGATTTCTGGTAAACATGTGAACACAGATTGCAATTGTTCAATTTAATCAGATAAGTGCATAAAATATAGGTCATTTTTGAGAAACACGTTCTGTCACTTCGATTCAATTGCATCCACCATGATCGTGATTTTATTCATTACTTTAATTATCATTTTGGTAAATTTAGAGTTTGTTCGTAAGGAATCAGATGATGAACTTCAACCTTTTTTTACCAGCCCTGATCCCTTCCTTTGATATCCCATTTGTGCATATTGCCTTCTTTTTCTATCCGCCTCTTTTTATTGAAGTCTATGTGAAAGACGCAGTATTACGTTCGCAACAATAGGAGTAAACTATTTTGTATCGTATATCTATTGATAAATTCCTATATGAATATCTTTCGCAAGTTTGATTTTGTTATAAGACTGTTGCGATAAAACGCTGCATTAAATGAAATAAAAATGACTAAATCTTACCTGTGGCACGTTGATGTTTGGTGAAGTATCTGGTTGAAAACCAAAATCAGAGCATTTCAGTGACCAGCAAGTCCGTGATGATGCTTCCATTTTTACTACAATTCTCTTTCTCAAGCTCAATTCGACTGAG
Organism: Hemicentrotus pulcherrimus; assembly: GCA_003118195.1. Lineage (NCBI taxonomy): Eukaryota > Metazoa > Echinodermata > Echinoidea > Camarodonta > Strongylocentrotidae > Hemicentrotus > Hemicentrotus pulcherrimus. The sequence continues at coordinate 60,966 of BEXV01002146.1, read as the reverse complement.
GGCTATAATTAGGATGGTCGAGATATCCTCTCGTTTGATTCAAAGAATCGACACAATATCTGTCCGAGTTTAAAAGATAACGACAGGCAATGCATCATAAGCCTGAACATCCGGTTCCTCCAAGTATCATACCATACATTGATACCAGCACTGATACATGCATCACCTACCAGCATGCAATATTGAATGCCAAATGGTTTCGTGTTAGATGGATTTGAAATGAATCGATTTACTTTTCTCATTCGTGCAATATGGTTCGTCTATACCACAAGCCATTAGGGACTTTTAGATTTGCGTGNATCGGTCAAAGCGCTAATGGTGATAATAATGATTATAATAATAATACTAATGGTAATCATAATATTTCGCGTTTAAACAGCGCTTAATGCATAGACAATGTCTCTAAGAACTTTACAGATGTGTTATCATATATGACGCCACATCGCTGTATTTGATTACTATTCTGCACATTTAAGGTACTGTGTCCCATTTGCAGGCCGAATGAACTAAAAGGTTAGATTGCAATTGCATTTGAAGGATAATACTAACTTCCTTCGAAACAAAAGGGGTGTAAGATGTCTTTTTGTGGGAAAATCAACATAAGTGATTGCAATCACTTATGTAAATAGTCTGATTTTAAGTCCCTTGTACCGAATGGTCGTATGTTTTGTGCTGCGCAAAGCTTCAATCCGTTTAATTTTGGGACATTACAAGAAGTGGGTTATTTATGTGGACAAATGATGCATTTCCCTGTTACAGCTCATTAATTGTATTTTATTAACAAAGAAATAAAGAAGTCGGTCAATCACTCAATAACGTCTGACAGTGAATTCTAGAAAGTACACGGGTTTCCCTGCATTATTTGAATACTAGGAGGTCGCTAACGCTTTAATAGGGACTTTTAGATTTGCACGTCGACAGCTTTGACTGCAACGTGTGACGTCATTTTAAGGCACTGCGCATGCGTCACGTCATCTCAGTCGGCGATCGAGAATGCGTCAACCTTGATTTTCCTAAATCTAGTACGGTACTAGTATGCCGCGTGCGCATAAAATATACAGTTCCTCAGGTAGACAAAAGAACATCCCTTCCCTGCTATTATGTAAAAATGTGTAGAACAGGTGTCACATGCATATTAATTCACCTGTTCTACACATGTTTACATATAGGGATGTTCTTTTTGTCTACCACAGCAGGGTAGAATGAGGAACTGTATATTTTGTTCTCTTTCTTTGTCAGTCATGTTCATAGTGTTAATTCCTGCATGCATGTATATCGTCGAGTGCAATCTAAAAGATTTCTGATTGTAGTCAACATGGGCAGTTTAGTACGTTGACACGCATGATCAGTCGGCGTTCGTCGTGTCCTTGTCCACTCCATCTAAAAGTCCCTAGTTTCACAGATATGACATACATGACATATTCATGATTCCTGCAATGTTCTACAGAATTTGATGTTGGCCAGAAAAGGGACATAGTATCTTTAGACTATACACACGCATCCTACTAGGTACCACATAAGTAACTAAAATACCTTGCTCATAGAGAAATAAATGACGAGCCAGGATTAAAAATGATGACCTTGGCATTCCAAGTCAACAACTCGACTAAGAAACGATCTCTACTCGAAAGGATTTTATTTTAGAATTGAGAAAATAAATCCACCAATTTTACTAGTATTGGAGTGTAATCACTTATTGTAGTGGGATTAATAGTATGGAAACACTCGAAATACAAAATATGTGGGTTCGGGCCCCAGCACGTCACTTATGTCCTTGAGCAAGAAAATAGTATCAATTTTCAGAGGTTCAACAAAGATTTTGTGAAATGTCTTGCCTGCAACATGATAAAAATCATATAACTTGGGCAAAGGCAAGGAAAATCAAGTTTTGGGGGACAAAAAGGGAAATTAATGGATAAAAATATATAAAGCAACGAACAAATAGTGAGGCCGACGTCACAAACTGATAATAAAATTGGCAATTTGTGTAGTGATTTCCATTGTTCCATAATCTTTCACACTTTTTCACAAAAAAAAAAATCATAATTTCCTTATAAGCTATCCGATTTTACTCAAACTTTTTGGAGTGGACTTGGCCTTTAAGTCGTTTCGATATTGTAAAAAAAGCTGTCCCAGAATGCATTCTCTATTCATAAAGTAGAACGGAGGAGGAGGGGGAAGGGGAGGGGAATATGTCCAAGAAGTTTAATAGAGAGGAGGAAATAAATGAGAGGGTTTTGTGGATAGATTGTGTTTTAATAAAAGAAAAACTCATAATTTCAGGTCTGTATAATAATACTTNCTTCGGCAATAACCCTTGCTAGGAATCCCTCTTTCCATGCAAGCCATTCAAACTATCCATCCAATCTACTTCTGTCTGTATTCCTGTCATGTCATGTAACGCCTGGCTGGAATGCTCCCCAGGGAGTGAAGATTGTGCACACATTGTGTGCGGGAAAGCACTGAATCCGATGACCGGGGTAATAGTATATTTGTAAAGCGCTTTAGAGACATTTGTATTAAGCGCGATATAAAACTGAAATAATTAATATTATTATTATTATTATTGTTATTCCTCTTCCCCGAAATCTTTTCCAGGATTAATTTTCAGCACCTCCTCTGCCTGACTTCCCTCTTCTTTCACTTCTCTGCCAGTTTCTTGGGTTTCATTTTTCACTCGCTTGTGTTATGTATTATTGCTTTTTAAAATCTTCATAATGGTAAAATTGGTTCTTGTTGTTTACAATACGGTCGCCCAGTCGTTACTGAAATAAAATATGGGTTGACGCCTTTTCAGTATGAACATACATGTCAAACATGGGATTAGTATACGTATATGAAAAGAAATAAACATTCAAATACATCCAATAAAATCTTATCTAATCACACCAGAATAGTATTGCATTCTGAAAGATTCTTTGAATGGGAAAAGTCTTTAACTTCAAGCATTTAATAGTCTTACCTTCTTCCAAATCACCTCTGTTTTTGAAGAACAAATACATATCGACTAATGTATTGATGAACGCAATCAAGACATAGAGGTTGAATATCAGGTACACCCAGGTAGTTAAAAAGATAAAGGTGCGAACCCCATCAAAGCCATTAATTGTTGTCACCAGATCAAAGATCATATACGTCATGAAATAGAGGAAGACGATCGATCGATAGATAAAGTAGAGAACAACGTTGATGCCGCACTGTTTGAAACAACACAATGAAAAGAATGTATCAATATTGTGGAAGTATTATAACTGTAATTTCTTATTAAATGTTATATGAAAATTTACATTCAAAAGTATCAATAAAACAAATTGAAATTCCAGAAAATTGACCATGTATACGTTGTAAAAGCCTTCGGATTTTTGTAATTAAAATTAAACTTAAATAGGCACATAATTTTCCTCTCTTTCCGCCAACGATAAGACTCCATTTATCTTTAGCACGGAAAATTAACCAACAACCCTGTAGAGAATCATGGGTGTCACTAGAACACTTGGAATGGGGATGTGAGTGTGACACCTCAATTTGCAAACGGGTATGTTGTACCCTAATCTACGCTCCCGCTCTACAGTTACGCATTGATTATTACGACCACGTGAACACTTCGAATGGTATAAAGCCCACCGCACACCATATGTAACAACTTCAGTCTGGCCTTGGTTGATCTTGCAAAAATTATCATAAGATATGAACATATTAAATGAAATCAGAGATGTTGATTTTTGTCTTGGAGTCGGGTAAATTTCATTTAGTTTTAGTTGCATGTTGAACGGCTTCGGTATACTTTAAATCATTACTTGTATCTTATATGGCGAGGTCGCAAAAACATGGCTAAAGATTAACGTTATGTAGTTTGGAACAGGGCATTTTAAAGAGTTTTTATCACAGACCTGAGCTTGATATGTATCCCTTACCTATCTTCTCTTAAACATGAGCGTAAAGCATAATTACAGCATCTATTGTGACTTTCCAATGTCTATTTTAATTTAATACAGAAGATACATTTTACATCACTCTTGTACTTGTCAAGTGCTATGCATGTACACACGTATAGACACATTTTGTGTATACAATTTGCGAGCGAGCAAAGCGAGACATTTTTAGTATAAGTGAAAAAGGTGTTATTTGGTAATCAGAACACATGAGATAAGACNTAAAGCGTAACAATGGGATGTGTAACAGTCCACTTGGCTTCAAAGTTTCATGCGTTGACCCGCGCTTTCATTGGGGTAATTTTTTTTTTAGAGGTCAGGCACCAGTTTCACATTTATTATAAAATATTGAATAACCGGCAAATTTCAGTGTAAATTATAAACTTTATATGAGGATTGTATTGGATATAGTGCATCAAACATCTTTTCAAATTTAGTACTCCGCCCTTCTTATAATTTGTGTGCCAAAGTAGGTAAAAGAAAATTTATATCATGACAAAAATTCTATATTTGAGGATAATGCGCTTCTTTGTGCATGTTTTAATGTCCCGTTATTTAGTCCAAGAATTACAATCTTCGACAACATTATGTTTGCTAATGCGTGTTTTCGCGTGTTTATTTGTATTTTTGCAGTTGGAAAAAGCATGAAATTACACATTATTGTGCTCGCTTGTTCTACTCATTAAATATTCAACAATTTATGAGAAATCATTGAAAGGGACAGCAAACAGTTGCTGGGATACCTTTTTCTGATGAAAAAATTCCAGATCCTGAAATTTCATGAGCTCTTTTATCTCACCACCTTTCTGAACAGTTGCAGATTAGCGCATAACTTTTCGGCGGCTTGGAGCATGGGTCACTCCTTTCTTTCCCCTCTCTGGTCTTTCAAGGGGTTTTAAGAGATGGAGGTCTTTCTAGTTCCCTTTCTACCATCAATCCCTTTGTACCATCTTCGATTCCGCCAGGAGAAATATGTCAGTCATGTGCTTAACTAGATCTTCCATGCGGATACGTAGACAAAAAAAAATCCTGTCTAGCTGCAAACTAACCATCCACTTTCAAATGTAAATATGCTTTTGTAAAGATAATTACTTTTCGCTACCACTCGCCTGATAATACGAGCAGTACACAGTGCCTACCTTTACAGGAGGCAAGCGAAAGGAAATGAAGCAACATTTCCTGAAATATTAATCAAAATTACTCGACTGGGCATGTGTGGGCACTAATCTGACATATAACATCATAAAGAACAGAACTGTACGTGAAAAAATTCACTTTTTATTTTCGTGAGCTGGAGGTAATCGGAAAAGTGTCAAATTGCAGGTTTTAGGACTGTAAAATCTTACTATTCACAAATTTCACAAATTAAAGCTTCTATCATACAATGTAAGCATATTTCTTGACACAATTAGGCTTTTGTATAGTCATATTTTATAATATGTTCGATTTCTCCCTTGTTAGTTCAAATAAAAAAGTGAAATATTAAGGACATTTTATTGTGAAAAAAACACTACTTAAACTTTCCAATGATATCGGTGGCTTCGAACCTCGGACATCAAAGGTAACAGCAAACCCGTAGATTCCATAGTGCAACCATAGAAAAACGGCAGCTGCTTGGAATAATTTGTGGCCAGTTGGGTCTCCAGCTCTTAAAACGCCTTGGACGGTCTTATCCTGAAGAAAACAAAAATGCAATGCCTGTTTTAGTTTTGGGGGATGAAATAATTATGTAGCACGGTTATATTTTCCTATTATGTGATTGTNTCCCTTGTTAGTTCAAATAAAAAAGTGAAATATTAAGGACATTTTATTGTGAAAAAAACACTACTTAAACTTTCCAATGATATCGGTGGCTTCGAACCTCGGACATCAAAGGTAACAGCAAACCCGTAGATTCCATAGTGCAACCATAGAAAAACGGCAGCTGCTTGGAATAATTTGTGGCCAGTTGGGTCTCCAGCTCTTAAAACGCCTTGGACGGTCTTATCCTGAAGAAAACAAAAATGCAATGCCTGTTTTAGTTTTGGGGGATGAAATAATTATGTAGCACGGTTATATTTTCCTATTATGTGATTGTTATATATTATAACATTTTAATTATGAACAATGAATTATGTTGTATTTATCTTTGTTTATCAAATGATAAAAATCTTTGTACAAGTATGTTGCAGTTTCGTATAAACTATGTTATGAACGGAAAGGAATCAGTTTTTAGAAATATAATCAATGAAAACAAAATACAGGTCCTACAAGGCTAAAACAGGACTTACTAAGTAGAACAAAAATATGATTTGGCGGTATTATATGAAACAAATGGAATTTTCATGCAAGAAAGAGGCAGGAATTAAAATATGTAAAAATGAGTTCCCTTTTTTTCCTTTCTTCTTCCTTCTGTCTTTATTTCTTTCTATATTTCCTATTTTTCTTCCTTCCTTTTCTTTTCTTTTTCATTCCTTTTTTTTTTCAATTTTGCGAGTGGAATATTTGTTTCGGTTGGGTGGCAGCAGCAGCCCCCCCCCCCAGCAGCTTCCACCCTACCAGTATGTCAGTGCCGGATAGCAAATATATAATCCGGAGCGGTCTGATGAGCACGTTCAATTCTGAGCGACAACAAACAGACCGCTCAAAAATTAATGCAGGTGCATGCATGGGACTTTGGATCGACTGTGTACTCACGAGTCATTCGGAGCTTCTTCCTCAAAGACGATAACTGAATATTGTGCTCATAGCTGCCATCATACGTTTGTGAACATCAAGCTAAAAACATCGTCTCTTCCTTATCATATTATATTCTATGTATATAATATAGCTGCAATACATTGACGTTCAACATACATCGTACATGTACCGGTAAGCTTCAATCGTGACTGTGTTTCATTCTCCTTTAGTTATAGCACTCCTTAGTTTAAAACACTCACCTCTCTAGTTATAGGGGGTCACGCGCCGATTGTAATGGACAAAAGTCCTTATTTGCATGTAGGCATATTATGCAATATATAATAGATAATAATAATAGAGGGTTCTTGTATAACGCTCATGTCTGTCAGATTTTACACTCCTGCATGTTGCTTTCATATTATATATTTTTTTAGTTCTTACTTTTTGGTTTGCCTATAATCTTTTTTATATTGTAACATTGATTATGTTTGCAGGTTCATGACTTATTTTCAACGTATAATAGTTTTATGCATTTTTAGACTCATACTTTTGCATAATCAGGCACGTATAATATAATATATATAAAGTCGTTTTTCAACTCAGAACTTCACCATCAAATGTGTTAATGCTGAATACTTTTGGTGTCAGGTTAATATGGAACATTCTTTTATTTTGATCGAATTTGTAATTGCACTGGAATTGACAGGTCGATTTGGATCAAATATTGTATTGCCTAAGCTATTGATATTGTGTTAAATATAGTATTGGTCCTGGTTACTATATTGTATTCGTATAACTCATATATAGTGCAATGTACTTTATACGAGACGACGCGCTTTTAGACTTCTTGATAAAACAACAAGATAGACCTTTCAGCCTACATTAATTGTCGTACCTGTTATGAAGGGTGAAGTACATGGGATAATACCAGGG
>BEXV01002146.1:39211-52867 GCA_003118195.1 Hemicentrotus pulcherrimus | reverse complement strand
GATACTTCCTGCCACTTGCCCTCACATATCAAAGGGTACGTTTATGCTCAATTTTGAATGTAGAATGAGCGATTTGAAACGCTCATCGTAAACGCTCATCGTAATCGCAGTTCCACGGTGTACTCACCTCTCACCTCTCTGGCTCACCTCTCTGGCTCCTCCAGGCATGATTCTGGCTCAGAATCATGCCTGGAGGAGCCAGAGAAGTGCAGTGCAGAATATGCAGCTGGATGCACAAACCTGCACTAGGCATGCTACGTTGACCACATTTAAACGCGTTTTGTGCGTTTATGCTTCCCCAGAATCGCTGATCCAAAAAGCACCTTTTTGTGAGCTTATGATTGGCGTTTTTCGGTGAATCTACACAAATGAGAAGGGTCGTAACCGTGTTTTGAACTAAACGCGTAACAGATGCCTCATTCAGGCCAGAAAAAGTTGAGCATAAACGTACCCAAACAAAGGTCGATAATTGGATGCGAACGCACCACATTGTGATATGCAAGTTAAAAGTTTGGTTACACTACTAAGCTTCCAAGTGCTTTGCACAGGACAGAACCTTTTGATTCTAGAAGCACTTTTCAGTTGAATGTTTTAGCAAGATTTACTCGCCTTAATATGTTGAAATTTACTTTTACAAAATAGAGAAAGAAGATAGTTCAAGCATTTCAGGTAGTACAATATCTTAGAGCTGAACCTACACATACTCGAAGAATCTTATGTGAAACAGCCTACTTTGTTTACTCTTTAGCTTGTAAATAGACTGCATTATTCTTATACATTTTATTTTTATGACTATCTACATTGTATGCATACATTGAATATACTAGTTGGTTACATTGGTCACGTTTGTACTTTCATACACTTTAGGCCTATTACCGTTTGTATCTTTCATTATCTATGTATAATCAGCAAATCCCTGGTATAATAATATTCACAAGTCATGCATTGCTATTTATACTTTTGTTGTTTGTTTGTACTTTCATATTTTGAGAGGGGGTCAAAGAGTCAATAACATTTTACTTCTAATTCTATAATCATCGTTAATGATTGTGACTTGCATGCTGTTATGTATGCGCACGATCAGAATAAGGAGGCAAAGGGACCGTCATTTAAAAACCCCACAGTCATAGTCACAGCTAGTAATAAGTGTTTTTTTTTAATGTTTTTATATGGCTGCTGCGCGGTTTTTTTATGTGTCGTGAGGTGTAATAGAATCATGCATCTTGTGATTATTTCTGCTAAACCCTTACCCCTTTCTGCATGACAAAGGATTCGCGTCATTTACAAGTGCATAACGTGTATGATAGAATTGCATGGAGAAGATATAGACTGACCTCACAATAACAAAAAAAATCAAGGCATAATAATATATACCTTATCACCGCAAAGCTGACACCATACCGACTCCAAATCGACCGATTGTTGGACATTCGGTGGTTATTTTTTATTGGTCTGTCGTCGGTCTGCGTCGGTCTGTCGTCGGTCTGTCGTCAGTCCGTCGTCGGTCTGGTGCCGGTCTTGTTGGTGCGATTGGTGTATTTCCATTCATTTATGCCTCTGAAAATGAATTCATTGTTTTATCCATGTAGGCTTAAAGGTATGATATAAGATCTCATAATTGACATTCTTTACAGACGGCTATTCTCGATTATGGCTGACAATAGACCTTGGATCCTTGCGACTACGTTGCCAATCTTACACGAACAGAGAGTCATTGCGGACAAAGCTTTCAGAATTGTCGTCTGGAGAGACTTTCTTCAAAATCAAGATGAATATCGAGATAAAATACAAGGAATTTTATATATACCAAGTGAGAAACCACCGATGGATGAAGAACTGCTTCGAAGTATGCCGAACTTGAAGGTGAGATAAATTATTTACGACTGACCTTTCGGTGAGATACGAAGTATGCCGAACCTAAAAGGGAGAGATGAAATATACCGAACCTTAATGTTGGGGTATCAAATAATTATTTTACCAAACTTAATGGCGAGAATTAAAATAAACAAAACGAAAGATTAGGTTTAAAAAATATCCTGAGCTTATAAGTGGAATATGAAATGTGCATACACATAATGAAAAGTTGATTTGCAATTTGTATATTAAGTACTTTGATCTAAACTATCAGGAGGCGTGATAGCTCAGTGGGTAGAGCAGTGGTTTCGTAATCCGGTGACCCGGGTTTCGAAACCAAGTCGATGCGCTAGTGCTCTTTGGTAAGGCATTCATCCTCGTTACCAGGTCCCTCGGCCGTCTGGTTGCTTACTAACAAGCATTTATGCTTTCTTAGCAGTCAGGTAAAATAACCACCACTACCCTCATAACTTTCTTATACTAATTATGCGGGTCCTGTTACCCACATCGATTACACAATATTTCAGAGGATATTTCTTTTAATTTTGTAGCGGTCATCCCTTAATCGAAGGGGGTCCTTTTAACGAAAAACATTTTTTTGATAAATAATATTTGAAGAAAACTTGGAACCACCATGAGTTTGGTGTCATTTGAGAGAAATAAATTATTTGCATTTTTATACAAATTTGAGTGGAATTGGGATTAACTAATTAACATGTGCAAAGATATCGTTTTTGTTGTAATCAAGTCAATAACTTTGGATTGCGATAACTTTTCACTGAAAAGATAACAAACCACTCCTTCACACAATACCTTGCCCTTGTACCCGGGAAGATTTCTGAAAAGTTACACACAATAAACAACAAAAAAAAAACATACAATTTTGATACAGGCTTATTGATTTTTTTTTATCACAACAATTATTTTTTAACTTAAAATTGTGATGTGTATTAATACCAACTACGCATAAATGTAGGTTTAAAATGCAGTCAATTTAACCCTCTTTCATATGCCACCAAAGCCATGATGGTTAGAGGTTTCCTTCAAAATATATATTTACGAAATACTATTTCTCCTCAAAAGGGCCGCTTTTTTGGACGCCCCCTCCTATTTAGGGGTGACCGCTACAAAATACAAAAACCCTCAGAATTATTGTGTATCATGATAAAATCCTTCGAATAAAAAAGGCGTGTTTATTTTATGAGGTAGTGGCAAACTGGCAACCAACTAAAATAGTAAGCATGATATTTGACTTTGGTCCTTCGCTCAATCTGTCAATTGCAAAATTGCAATCAATTACTATAACTTACCTTTAATAGTGATACGTTGTCCTGATGTCGTTGAAAAAGCAAACTGTTTCTTGGATTTGCTGCCTTACTTCAATGTTACTGATGATGATAATAATATATTAATACTCGTATTTTCACCAGTCTCTCTCTCTCTCTCTCTCTGTCTCCATCTTTTGCCTAAGGTGTTAGCCACCCATAGTACAGGTACAAACCATCTGGATCTACCGTTGCTATGGAAACTAGGTATAAAAGTTGGCCATGCACGTGGTATCCTGGATGACACCTGTGCTGATTTTGTTTTTGGATTGCTCATCGCTGCAGCTCGAAGATTACCAGAATGTAAGCGACCACTCTCTTAAACAAAGCTTGTTTTACTCTGTTCGACATATATTAATAGGAGACAATTACCTCACTGCTCCCAAACCCTCAATACCTTTTTCTTCGGTTGACTTTTGCTGTTAGGCGAATAAATGTTGGCTTTTTGCTTGGTATGCCAGAACTTTGAGAAAATGTGATCACGCAATGAAATGTTATATAGTTTAAAGGGATTTGGGATTATTCTATACGAATGAGGTCCTTTTTCGTTGTTTGACAATAATAATTTATCGAAACTATATTTAACAAATGCCACCATTTCTGTTAGAATCGTTGAGAACGAGAGTTGTTTCTCTTAAACTCAAAGGCCCATTGATAAATCAACCAACTACTCCCAAGACCATATCAGAAGTTAATATATAATAGAAGTCTTCACTGAATTTGTTTTGCTGTAATAAGAGCAGAAATCGAGAAAAAAAAAACAGATTAGTTAGACAAATAAGAAAAATAAGAATTTTTAGAAGTTGTAATAAATCAAACATAAGTTTATAACTCTGTGACGTATAATTACGAGGTCCTGTTCCATTAGTTCTGTACAGAAAAAATGACCGGATTTTAAAGGTAAAGACCAATTATGGTCATGCGATTGCATTGTGAAAGAAACGTTGTGGAATCGATCAGAAAAGGTTGATCATCTAGCATCTAGCATCTGCAAGGTTCTGGAATCATCAAAATGATAAGAAATTTGGCTCAATCTTCGTAAAGAAGTTACGAGTACTACACACAGAAAGATGTATATGGGACTACCCTATATCTCTCACAGACCATGAGAGAAACAAATTTACCAAATATATAAATTAGTAGGCGGTTTCCAGGCAAATTCTTTATAATCATGTATTAGTCAAAACATATTCTTTCACATGATTGGTAATGAGAGCTTTCATTTCATTTTTTGAAATTGGGGCTTTTCCAATACTGGGATTTACCTTTAAGAATTTATGTTTGATTTATCATAACTTTAAAACTTCATGATTGTTTTAAGATTTTCAATGGCCCGGAAATTGCTCAAAATTGTTATTGATCTGTTTCTCTCGATTTATGCTTTAATCAAAGAAAGATAAATATCAGAAAGGACTTCTCCTCAAAAAATATCGATTAACTTTTGACTTAGTTTTGAGAGAAGTTGATTGATTTATCCATATTCCTTAGAACTTGAAGAAGAAAAAACCTCCCTTAAAGTTTGAATAAAAATTATCAATGTATAATAGTTTAAAAATTGTTTATTTTCGGTATGATTTATTAACAATTTGATATCTGTACAGCAATACAAATACCCTAAAATTCTAAGATATCGTCATCATCTGGGACTTTCCTTTGTATGCAGGTATAGCCCACGCACAGGGCCATGAAGGGAGTGAGCCTGGTTGGAATAAATCTAATGTTCCAATAGGAGTCGCAGTTTCTGGAGCAAGACTCGGCATCCTCGGCATGGGATCTATCGGTTATGAGGTCGCGAGGAGAGCTACAGGATTTAAAATGAAAGTCCTCTATCATAATCGTACACAGAGGTAAATTAATATTACCAAACTCCTGTGATGGAAACGTTTGAAAGAATACGTTGACACCGCTTTCTTGATTCATAATATAGCCGATGAAAATTGTCAAACCTGTTTTATGGCTACCTCTTTATGAATGCCACCTGTTTAGAAAAAGCCATGTTTTTGTCTCGAGAAAGAAATCTCCCCTCGTCCTTTTGACTAAAGATACATTTCAGTGAGCTACTTAAAACAAACATTATAATCCAAATGACAACAGAACTGCAGGATTAGTATTAATGAAAGACTTTTTTCAATTAAAAGTGTAATTTATGATAACTACGTAATTCCATAGGGCGTATCCCGCGGATAATATTTGTTTTTTTAATTTCCACTTATGTAAGTTTCTAATATAGGATTTTGGAAATGATAGCTCGGACCCCATTGGTAAAACGCTGTCTTTTGTTATCCGTATCGAGTTATATTTTCTTCCCGTTTGTATTATTTGTCTCACATATTTCAAATTACACTTGATGAATACAATCAATTACAAATGTATCAATCAATCAATCAATCAATTAACCAATCAATCAATCAATCAGGAAACCACATCAACAATTATTGCGGACCCCCAAGCAGCCCTGACAAACAGAGCTTAGTGTCTTTTCAGTCCCTTCCGATTTATCATATTAAAATAAAGTCTGGAATTGTCATCCGTCTTGAAATCTTTTATAGAAGTGCAGCTGAAGAGAGAGAAGTGAACGCCACCTATTGCCAATCATTGGAGAAAATGCTTCCTGAGCTGGATTATCTTGTAATAACTTGTAGTCTGAACAAAGATTCCAAGCACTTGGTTGGCAAGAAACAATTGGACCTGATGAAACCTACTGCTATCATTGTGAACGGAGGAAGAGGTTTGTTTGTATAACTTGCCTTTAATATCTTTAATTCTCATTGGTGGCTCGATAGTGTTGGTGGTTATAGTGGTGATAATGATAATGATAATGGTCCGTCAAACCGCAGGTCGTATGCAAATGAGCAAAAGAGCTGACTTTGGATACATTTAGCTGGACCCTGACCCTGGTTTTTATGTAAAAAAAAATGTAACCGGTGTGATGGCTCAGTCAGTAGAGCGTCCGCCTCACAACCGGGAGGTCTTGGGTTCGAAACGCGACCGCGTCATACCAAAAGACGTTAAAAGATGGGAGTTGCTGCTACCTCTTTGGCGTTCAACAATAAGAGAGAGATAAACGTCGATCTGGCGCTGCTCACTGGCTGCCAGGATCAGGTTCAATTGGGCATAGAGAATTTCCATTTTCGGTTTAATAAAATTTGGAGTGGACTTTAAAAGATTATTATCATTATCATTATTATTATTATTTAATGTTCTTTCAATATTTGGAAAGTAGACATGTTGCCATGTACACTCTTGTAAAATCCAACCGAGGTCACAAGCAAATCTTTGTGAGTAATTTCCACTTGTATATTTTGTTAAGTTGTCAAATTATCATCATAATATTAACATTTTTACAAACTTTTGACACATTTTTTTTTCAAAACATAAAAGCAAGTTATGAATTTTAGATTCATCCTCTTTTATTTGATGTGTAAATCTTGAAAATCGGTTAATGGTAACTAGTCCAATACATCGACTTCGGAAATTCGATATATTACTGGTCATTACAAATTCATTAACTGAACTCGGTATTCAAGCAGGATTGGATTTGATTGGAAATAAAATGGAGCACTTTTGGGGGACCTGCGGTTTGACTGTAATATGCTGTTCTTGTATATTAATACGAAATGAACTTTGTGCTGCTGCGGCAGGGATTCGAATCCCGGGCCTTGTGGTAAACAGGACGGAGAATTATTTAATGGACCACCGTATTACACTTCTACAGCTCTGAAAGTGGTGGTGCTGCTCGAGATGGCGATATGATGGTCTTTTGGGGGTTGGGCGTCATACTTCAGAATGTTTCAACTGCTTTATGCAACAACTTTTGTCCGTTGGTAGCACATTAAACTACATCTGCCACTCTCAACGCAAGTGTAGTAAACGGGTACCTGTAGGAATTTATTTCTCGAATGCCCTAAGTGCCTTACGGCAGCCGGGTTTATAACGCCATGGTAACAATAGCTTTGTATAGGTGTCTTGAGCATCCCGCACTGCAAAAAACAGGGTGTTAAATTTTTAACACCAGTATGGTATTGAATATTTTTGACACCATCGGTGTTATTTTTAACACCGTCAGATTTAAGCATGCATTAATGCAAACACCAGGGTGTTAAATTTCTAACACCAGTATGGTAATGAATTTTGTTGACACCATTGGTGTTATTTTTAACATCGGTCAGATTTAAGCATGCATTAATAATTACTTGGTGTTAAGTAACATGGTGTTGTTTTATGTTCGGTGTTGAAAGTATCATCACGTGATTTCGTTTAAGGTGGTTGATTGGTCGAATAAGTTTTCACAAAGTGTACGCGCGCTTAATTATAACTTTACACGTGTTCACAGAAGAATACATTTATTCTGATTTGACCTTTGACAATTATTGATCAATATATTATTTGTCCGATCTTGTTACAATTACATTAACGTTTTAGTTTGATTATAAGATTACTAACCAAGAAACAACATGCATATTTATTATATATTCGTGTACCAGCCTGTTTCATTTAAATGTTTATCTTCAAATAACTTCAGATGATCTATGTGATGAAGTTAATGCAATGAAGAATAGAATATACCCATTGGTGGACATTTGCCAACATCAATTATGAAATATCTGTTTACCATTGGTTTTTCTACCCTAATCGATAATGGTCGATAATATTAAATATAGAATGTGGGACCATAGAATCAACAAGAATATAACCACCAAAAGTGGAATTGAATTTGTTATGATTCCAGAACTGATATTGTTGTTAATCTACACCAGTAGGAGTTGTCAAATATTAACACCAAAAGTGGAATTGAAATTATCTAATTCCAGAAAATGGTGTTAGGTACCACCAGAGGAGTTGTTCGATATAGATACCGAGATAGTGTTAAATTGAACACCCTTGGTGTTAATTTTAACACTCTGGTTTTTGCCGTGCGGGTATGATATATGAGCTACACAAAATGTAGAATATACACTGACCAGCATGCACCATCATGTGCCTCTCAATATCTCTCACTACAAAGGGAAATTGAAATCTTCAGTGAAAACTTTCATCATGTTTCTTATAAAAACATTAAAAAAAAACTACCGGCATAACCGCGGTAAATTTTGATATGCGATGACATGCATTATTTTGGATAGCTTTGAATATAACTTTAGTGTGTGGTTATTGAACAATTGGAAGGACTTTATAAAAGAAGTCTCCTTCAAAACATGAGTCACAATATAATATAGTAAATTTCTGTCAATGCTTCTCCTTCTTCTCTTCTTTTCCCTCCTTACCATTATTTTGTGCACAAATTCTTTATTTATACTTTCTCCTTGTAGATTTCATTAAATTATTAGAGAAAGAAGACGATCGTTGTACCGTTCTCGACTTGTCAGAATTTTCAAAAAAGGGATTTTTTTTTTACGAGCCCTTATTAATTTCTTTATTTATAATGATCGAACACATTTCTTTTGTATTGATTGCGATTATTTTAACATTTATTTTTCTATGTGTCGTTTAACAGTGGAACATTTGATTTGAATTTGATTATATTTTTGTCTCCAGGTTTGATCATTGATCAGGATGCGATGGTAGATGCTTTACGTAATGGTAGACTCCGTGGAGCAGCTTTAGATGCCACTCATCCGGAGCCTTTAGCTAAAGACCATCCTCTCCTACACCTCCCCAACGTTATCGTCACGCCTCATCTTTCATCACACGTTGGGGACACCCTGAATAAAGTAATACAGAACTGTATTGATAACATTAATGCTGGTGTGGAAGGGCGTCCGTTACCAACCGAAGTTGAACCATTCCTTTGAACAATTCCTTCAGCTAGGCAATCAAACATGTTGCAATAATCACGAAACTTTAAGGAATTATCAAGCATCTCGTGCGAATTGAAATGAAAGGTATATTTTAAATCCATCATTCATTGGGGAGACTCTGATTAAGTGATGCAGAAAATGTTGTGTTGTTTGACGGTCGCCCTCTACCTGGCGAAAGATGTCAAACTTCGTCCTTGATTCATTCCTACCAATCAAACCTCATTTATTTATTTATGCCTGGTTCAACAGTTTACATAATATGATCATGACCATCACGGTAGTAAACACAAGGAGATTGCGATCATTATACATGTGCAATTGTAAATAATACAGAGACAAAGAGAGGTATGACAATACAAGCTTAACACTTGAGAAATTTCCACACCTTTTATCTAACAACATAATTTTTAAAGTGGTAGAAAAAAAAACAAATAGTTCAGCTACGAATAGGCTAACGTAGCTACTATTAAACTGCTACTAAACAACTAACAGACTAAAACTAAATTAAACAAGTTAAATAACTGGAACAAGATTTAAAGAAAAATATCAGAAACATTTAAGAAGCTTCAATAAAAGAAGAATGAGAAAGAATAGAATAGAATAGCCCTGATATCTAATCTCTAAATATTAACATAAACATGATACAATCCTGCAGAGTATGTCCTAATTTTTATATTGCATCCATATTCACATAACTTACGAAGTATTCAGAAAAGTGGCATTTTATAACTACCCGATTAAAATAAAAGTAATTCTTGGACATTACGCTTGCAGTAATTGATCAAAATTCATCAAAATATTAATCTTATATTGATTAATCTTATATTGGAGATACCAACTCTGAAGAAACAAAATTATCTTTTGAGTAAATGGTACTTGAAGAGATTTAAAAAGACCATTGACTGCAGTCACTGCACATGAATTGGTAGTGCTCCAACGACTGATCTGTTACGATATGGGGCTTTTCCACGCAAGTTCGTGACTGCGAAAATAGATTTTTTTTTAATACTCAATATGATCTTACCTTCCCAGAATCACCAATATAACTACCTCTTCTCCAAACATGATTTGTCCTGCTTCTTCCTTCTTCCTCCCCCTTTCCTTCTTCTTTATCGGTTTTCTTTTTCCTTGTCGTTTCGTGGTTGCTAGTTGTTCTGTAATATTGTTTTGTGTTTTTCAAGCCTTCCTAGGCACAATTTAAAACAATTTTTTTCTGGGGGAGCCACAAACTACAAGCATTTCTTTTTAGTGGATCCCTCCCATTTCCTCAGAAAGTAAGAATTTCTTGTAATGATTTTATTCTGTTTACAGTGTTAGGCTAAATGTTTGTGTACTTATCAAGATAAAAAAATGAATATGTACATACATTTTTTTATACTTTCTGTAATAATATCTGTACTGCCTTTTGTTTATATTTCTGACGGAAATTAAATAAATACGAATAAATACGAATTAAATTGAATTGAATTGAAATATTTTGTTCTTCAATTTTGCATTTTGGAAACACGAAAGATTAAGTATCTGCATGTACCCTCATTCTAACAGTCGGTTTATTTACTTTTTTATCACACTTTCTAAGCGTAGTGCCAAACATGACCGAAATGCCCATATTGTTATTGATGAGGGTGAATTTGAACACTTTTTCTACCATTGGGGCACCAAATCCTTTTCTTATGATAACGTCTGGCAAAAAAAACTCTGAAAAAGTGGCTAGAATGACGAAAACTTTATGAGCAGGGTCAATGAGATTCCTAAGGCAGTTCATCTCGGACCAATTCAATCCGAACAGCCCAGGTCAAAGCCTCAAATGTCTTTAATTTAAGAAAAAAGGAATATAAGGAATTTAGAAAGAATCAAGGATTTAAAAGGAAGTTGAAAAGAAAAAGAATGTAAGAAATACTGAAAAGTAAACCCTTTCTCTCTTTTATCATCGATTTAATGATGATAATAATATCGAATATTTAGGAGCACTAAAAACAATAAGTACCATAGCGCTGACAAATATAAATGTATGAAAAGAGGACAAAAATGTACAGTATAGAAAGTATATCACATAGAACATTGGAGGAAAGGTGAGTTTTTGAGGGATCTTTTGAAGGTGGCAAGACAGGTAATTTCCCTTGGTGAATGGTGTTTCAAGTCTTTGATGCAGCTACTGCAAAGCGTTTTTCAGCTGCTGAGAGTCTAGATTTGGGAATGTTAAGTTTACATGTGTCGGTTGCTGAACGAAGATTACGAGTTGGTGTATATATTTGGAGGGTGTCATTAAGATATTCAGGTGCAAAATGATCAGTATTTTAAAAGCATACAAACAGAATTTAAACAGAACACGCTGGTGGAGATGAAACCAGTGGAGCTCCTTAAGTAAAGGTGAAGTATGAGTTCTTGACCCAAGGCCAAAGATTAATCTAGCGGCACGATTGTGGACAGTTTCAAGTTTCCTTCGAGCATAGCATAACAAGTAAAGGCCCTATCACAAACCCTTGTGGAACACCGATGTTTACACACTTGGTAACGGAGGATTTATTATTAATAGAAACATGTTGCACTATGTAAGTAACTCTCGAACCAATTTAAAGCTGTACCACGAACACCATAGTTTTTCATTTTTTTGAATTATAATATGATGATCAACACAATCGGATGCTTTCGATAAATCTAAGAATAAACCTATAATACACTTTTTATTTTTAAAGGCTTCAGAGATATTATTTGTGAGTTCAAGTAAAGCCATATATGATGAAAAACCTTTTCTAAATCCGAATTGCTTGGAATATAAAATATCATGTTTATGCAAGAAATTTACCAAACGACTGTATATCAACTTTTCGAATATTTTGGAGAAGATAGATCAGGCCTTCTCAACTGGCGACGCGCGCGCCACTTGCGGTCAGTCGGAATGGCGCGCGGCCCTTCAAAAAAAAATAAGAAGAATTAAATAAAAATTAAAAATTAAAGAAAGAAAAAATAAAGAAATTATATTTTTGATTAAAAAACTTAGCAAAATCTAAAAGCCGCAGTAGAAGTTGAGCCCAAAATGTAAGCAAGCCATTTTGTTTGTTTGATTTTCACTTGATTTCGACATTTTCCCTGTTTATTGCACACAAAAAAAACATAAATTAACTTAAGTGTAGATTTTAGCCAGGAATTGTACTAATTATTTCACAGCAATAAGAAATTATGATTGATGTTTTATGGAACAAAAAGGTTTTAAAAATGCCACATCTGGGCCTTAAAAAACGCCCTAAAATCCACTAGCTTCCGGGGGCTTCGCTCCCTTCGCCCCTACGCTCCCTCGTAGCAAAGTCACAAGCATACAGGTTACAGGTTGGCACTTCAACCTCAATAAATTTTTGTTTGGGCACTCCTAATATATACTAGTTGAAAAGGCCTGAGATAGATAGTACTGACATTGGTTGATAATTCGACAAAAGTTCTTTCTTTCCTTTCTTAAAAACTGACATAACTTAAGCGCTTTTCATACTGTACTGGGAAATATACATGTACCTGCTTGAATAGACATATCAAAAATATTACATAAAGGCTGTGATGTGCTGTGTTGCGGAGCCCCCTTTAAACACGACTAACAGGAAATCAAGAGTAGTTAATTAAATATTGATATCTCTTGATAGTTTTAATTGATTAAGAAGGTTTCTTGTCCGGCGAAAGCGTACAAATAAGTATTGGTATAATAATAATAATAATAACAATAGCCTAATCAGCGCCAGATCGACGTTTTTGTTGAACGCCAAACAAGGCAGAAACAACTCCCATCTTTTAACGTCTTTTGGTATGACGCGGCTGGGGTTCGAACCCACGATCTACCGGTTGTGAGGCGGACGTTCTACTGACTCAGCCAACACTCGGGTATAAACCGATACTTTTAATATTGCACTCAGTCTCTTGTGAGGGCAGTACACGTACTTTCAACATAGTGTCCCTTTCAACAGACATTTGAGCGCTCGACGGATCACAATAACGAGCAGTTGCTACTAGTACAACTCGATCGTGATAAAGGTGGGCATGTTTTTTCCTTTCAATGTCTGCCTTGTTTCCATGATTTATATTACCCCTCTCTTGGAATCGCTAAACATTTCTTGTGTACTAGCCTCGTTCACATCAGAGGCGTTTACGCGGTAAGTTATTGAACGGAATGATTATGATTATTTTGTCCGCCCCTTATTATTGTTCGTTACTGTTATTTTTATTTATTAAACCCAGCACCTGATTGCATGCTTCCTTAATTTGATTAACATATTTGGGGAGCGAAGTATAAATGTTGACCGTCTGATCAAGGAGCTATCACTGATCGCTGTGATATCCCCTTGGTCTGATCATTGAACTTACACGAATGGTCTGATCTAGTACTTCTCTAGTGGACTGGGACTAAACTGAATATTCTGATTTTTAATGATTACATGACGGTATCCCGCCAATCTTTCTTTTTAAGCAGAATGGACAAATAATTGAAAGCATATGCAACATGTAAGGATGATGATTATGACGTTAATGATGATGATGATGATGATAATGATAACACTGATGACTATGATAATGGTGATTGGATAGAAGGAAAATATATATAAAGGGATGATAAACTATTATGACAACTGTCAATAAATTTTCTTTTTAGGGCCCACTCGTTTCAAATAACCTATCCCTTCTTGAACTGAATAATG
>BEXV01002146.1:10505-21302 GCA_003118195.1 Hemicentrotus pulcherrimus | reverse complement strand
CCCCCCCCCCCCTTGAAAAAATCCTGCGTACACCCCTGTTGTAGGAGTATACATTTATACAAAATGATGTCTCGATATTGCATTCTGTTAACGCTTTGTGATTACTATGTGTAGGTTCCCCTTTCCCCTCCAAAGTGCTTTTGATTTTGATGCTCCCCATCCCTGCATTGCAACTAAAAAATTGATTTTCAGATAGAAAAAATGCCAAAGTTTGCCAATTCCCTGGAAGGGAGTGGGGCGCTCCGCACCCTCGCTCCCTCGATGAGGTCCACCTCAGGTAATGTGAACCCCCAGTAAAAATTCTAGTTACGGCCTGAGAGAATTATATCGATTTGTTTGTTTAACAATTGCAAGGACAAATTGCAATTGTATACACGGTGTGCATGCATTGTCCCATATCTTTTATTCAATAAATATTTTTTTGTTTGTTTTTGTTTCACTTTGAACACACGAATAATCAAGTATATGCGACAGTCCTAAATTACCATTTAACATCGGTTATTAGTGATTTCGCACACTAACACATGTCGTCAAATTATGAAGTACATGGTATAGAGCAATACATGCATGGCATTAATTAAGACTTTTAATCCCTCAAGGTACATTTCTAGCTTTGTCAGTCAAAACAAAACGAGCTGAGGGTTTGGAGTTCTTCCGGAAATCTTGATTACTAGCTTTGATTTCACGATAATATTTTCCCTCAATGACAGCATTCAAGTGAGGCGGACAGATAAGCTCGTCCAGGAAGCCAAATTCCATGGTATCGAGGAGTACATGTTTTACGCCGAAGAATTCTACCAGGAATTTGAGAAGAGGCAAGAAGTGCCGGTCATCAGGAGAATCTTCTTAGCCACAGACGAGGCCAGTCTGCTCGAAGAAGCTAAGAGAAAGTGAGTTTAGGACAACATTCGTGGCTTTAGAGCACCAGAAACACGTAGAGGTCTTGCGGTATTATGGATATAACGGGAATTCTTATCCCTGCCACATAACTCGCTTTGAGTCTTTTGGCAATACATTTAACTACATTTGTCAAATTGTCACACTCGACCCAGTCAATGTTAATGGGTACCCGCATGTAGTAATTCCTTGAATGCTTCAGTGCCTTCGTCAGGGCATCTAGGCTATATCGGAGGTAATAATCCAAACTATGAATCTGTAATATATGGTGGTTGGATGAATCAATAGAGATGTTTACCGTTTGCCCTTTTTGCAGAGAAATCATAGTTTTTTTTCCCAGTTAATGTACGAAACCTCAAATCAAGGTACGAGATCCCAATGAAAACTTCGGAACAAAGTAATATTTGTACAGCAAACATTGATAACAATCATAATAATAATATCGGATAATAATAAAGCGCACATATCCAGCGCGAATGGTGCTCAAGACTCTATATTACACCGGCTCTGCGAGACTCTGTATCAGTGATCGTAACGTTCAAAAAGTGAAATCCGGGCCCCTTGGCAGCCCTGAATCCGCCCTTTATCTGCTTTATTTACCCAGACCAATGGAAGGCCCCATCATTCCACATGGGATAAATTCATCTATATGTATTCTGGAAAGTAACTTTTGATAAAAGTAGATTAAAAACAAAACTTAAAACTTACAAATCAAAAGGCATTTTTGAAAAGTCAATTCATCTCTAGTTATTTCTTCATTACAGAAGGTTGCTTGTTGTTTTGTTTTAAGGAAGGGTGGGGCTGCTGGCAGATGAAATAGAAAGTTTAATTTCATATCATTTATTTTTTTTGTGACAATGTCACATTCATTTCATGAAGTTCCTTTATACCGGGGATCGATCCCACAATCTTCGCATCACGAGTTGACTGTTTGAACACCACTGCGAATTATTTTGCAACCTGACTTCATGTACATATTTTGTTTCTTCTTTAGATATCCTGGTTTTGTGTTTGTGAGTGACAATAACATATCTCAGTCAGCCAAAGTATCAACAAGATTGTCAAAGGAATCTTTAATGGGTATCATCTATGACTTTCATCTTTTGGCTCGTTCGGATTTTCTTGTTTGCACGTGCACCTCAAACGTATGCATTTCTTAATTTTTTGCGATTTTCTGTTGCATAATATGTAGAACTGTTATTTATTTATTTATTTATTCTATTTATTAATTTATTTATTCATTAATTCATTAATTACATTTTTAATTTTTTTCATTTTTCATTTATTTATTTACTTATTTATCGTATTCTGTCTGCTTTTCATTCATTCATTCATTTATGTATCTACCTTTTAAATTTTGATACCGATTAACTTGAAAAAGCATACAAAAACGCTTAAACTATTTCCTCTTCTTCTTCTTATGAGTATTATTATTGTTATTATGATTATTACTACCAAAAAGTGGACACAATAACCGGGCCTTATGCACCCGGCGTTATTGAAATTGAGTCATTCAAGGCTAATCAGATATAAACGAGCAAAGATGGATCTAATTGGCGCGATCTCTTGCCGCTGACGCAACCACTTGAAGCAATTAAAATCTGGCGGCCTAGCGCAAGATTTTTGATTTGGCCCAAAACCGATGTTTGACGGGAAATAATCTAAAGAATTTATTTTAAATTTATGTGACAACCATTGGCGTATCTAGGTAGCGACCACTCAAATTGCGCCACCTTTCCTCGCTTAAATTTTATTTTTTCCATAACTGTACAAGCGAGCGAGAAAAAAACAACACGACGCTTTCATTTTATAGTGGAGATATCTCCGCCAACAAAATCACACACAGCCCGAATATGACGCTTTTCAGGCATTCCGTCGCCAAAAATATTTCCAGAGCGAGCGATCCGAGTGAGCGTAAATGAAAACTTGAATCTCTTTGAAATGTTATTTCATCCTAGAAATTCACTAGCTTAGATATAAAAGTAAAATATTCGGGGACATAGATGCCCGAACATAAAGATATTCAGGCACCCAAATGTGACAATAGCCCGGTCACACATAGACGACGAACGGCCGGTACATTGAAATTCGATGCATAGCGTGTTGCTAGCGCACTGCGCGTATACAGGGCGTTTGCTTCGCGTATGTCTGGCGTTGGTCTAGAGCACTTCGCGCATGTCTGGCGTCCTTTTGACGTGTACATTCATGCGTCGAGCTCATTGCACACTTTTGTGCATGCTCAAAAAATCCCGACGCACACAGCGAATGACGACGAATGCATAGCGTTGGTCCAACGTCGGTCCAGCGTGCTCGACGAACGAGTAACGAGAGATGAGTCACATCTAGCGAACGCCAACGCACTAGCCCAAATTGCAAATTTCAAATGCGCTGGCCGTGCGTCCCCCATGCGTCCCATAATTTATGTGTGACCGAGCCTATAGCTGTGTACAGTCATGCTACCTCTATTCTCCAATATCGAGAGAGATTGGGAGAAAGAAACAAAAAGTGTTAAAAGAACATATAGGACACCTTACCACACTTGAGATTTTTACTAAGTAACACAAGTCAAAAGAGACCTGTCTAAGAGGCGACCCGACACATGCTCCAGCCTCCGGCGACGATTGCTCCGGTGACAAATGCTCCGCAAAAAGCGACAATTGCTCCGCCGACAGTTGCTCCGCCGACAATTGCTCCGCCGACAATTGCTTCGCCGACATTTGCTCCGCCGATAAAATTTCTTTCATGGGTTATTTATTTATTTTTGTTGACTTGTGTTGTTGTTGTTCTCTTTTGATAATAATTATAAGCATATTTTGTCCATAACGATGTAAAATCAGGCTTATAGAATGAAATATCAAACACAATATGATGCGCACAGATCATATCTCGGTACGTTAATCGCCCGAGCCTCCTGAAGTGACCGTGGGTTAAAGAAGAAGAACCTTCGAAATCAGCCTACTTTGCAAACTAACAGTCCTAATATTGATAAATAGTAGCCAACTATATTACAGCAATTTGAATATATGTTTTTTTTAAAGTTGTTTACTTCTGACGCGGAAACACTACATGCGAAAGATTATTTAATAAACATGTATTAAATACACATAACAACGTTTGCTTTCTCTCTTAACGCAGGTTTGTCGACTAGCTTATGAGATGATGCAGCATTACCATGTGGATGCTTCAGCCAAAGTCCGCTCCGTTGACATTGGATACTACTGGTACGGTCAGAGACCCAATAGCTTAGGCAAAAGAGTCAAGATGCCTATGTATGAAGGTGCTGAGAACTATCCTTTGTAATCACCAAAGCATGTTGTCTGTTCGAATGGCCATCATTTATACCTTTTAGATTGGTTGATTGAAAACGATTATTTTCATAAATCACTGAACAGCACACATCCCAAAATATAACGAAATCAAGAACTACCAATCGCTGTGAAAACAAAATTGCCACTTGTCTATTATACATTGTACCATAATCATGAAAATATAGTGCAGGATAAAACATTACCTGACTGAAGATCTGACACATGAAGACCTCATCGAGAAGAGAAGGTGGAACACAGCCGTTCAGCGTGTAGTAGGGTATGTATGTACATGCAGGAACTTTTTAAAAACAAGGTGAAGCTCTGCTTCTCAGCCGGGAAGTACGATGCGACTCGGAAACTTAGCAGTTGCGTCGAAGACATTAGGTTCTGGTCTTTTAACATTAGACTTTGCCTTAATGAACGAAAATCTGAAATGATCCACATAACTTCCAAATTCAGAAACACCGATTCTTTTCCCGACTTGGTTACGGGAAATGATTCACTGAAGGGTTGTGAATACGTACTAGACCTTGGTGTTTTAATCGACTACAATTTTGAATTTCAGCAGCATATTAAAAAAGTCTAAAAATATGCATCTTTTGGAATCATTAAAATCATCAATTTAAGTCCTTGCTGAAAACGTATCCTTTTAATTCATGAATGATATTCTGCAGTCGGCCAAAGGAGGTGCACATCGTATTATTCCTTGTTTGTTTGATCTCATGTTTGACCTTTAATATGTTTGATCTCATTTATATTATTATTATTATATTATGCATTATTTATTGAATAAAGAACAGATTCATAATTTGTATGTTTATTATAAGTTTTGGTTAATAATTTTTAGTCAGACAATGTTGCAATTTAATAGAGACACCCGTATCAAGCCCCTAATAAATGTTGTGAATTATTATTATCATTAAGTGGAGGAACCAAGCGGGTGTCCCGTACGAGTTCGAATCG
Organism: Hemicentrotus pulcherrimus; assembly: GCA_003118195.1. NCBI lineage: Eukaryota > Metazoa > Echinodermata > Echinoidea > Camarodonta > Strongylocentrotidae > Hemicentrotus > Hemicentrotus pulcherrimus. The sequence continues at coordinate 16,134 of BEXV01002146.1, read as the reverse complement.
GACAGTTTTGTCCAGACTGTCAGGTGAATTTACGTATGTATATATCAATATATTCATGTATAATGTATGATGTGACATGTAGAATGTGTAACATACAGTTAAGAACTAATTATTCATACCCCCTTGTAAATTTGATGTTTTTGTGTTTTTCGTAACTCGAGAATGAAAGGTGGACTGGTTTAAGAATTGGGGCCTTTGTTGAATACTTTGAGATGTAAGTTTTGATATGTCACAATCTCAAGAAACATGACTCGAAACAACTTAATTTTTCACGTACTTAAAAATGAAAACAATATTGGTAAGGGTAAAATAATGAAGTTGTTAAGTGCATAATGTATAGCGGAAAATTAGAATTATTGCATGTTATAAACTCATTTGCTTTCCTCCTTAATTTCCTTCCTTTCTCCTTTTTCTTATTCCCGTTCTTTTCTTTGTCTTCTTGTCTCTCTCTTATATCACTCTCCGTGCATATCTCGCTTTAACGAATACTCCCGAAAGGGCATCGGCGGCCTTCGCGCACTTTTTGTGAGCGATATAAGGTGTTGAAAGGACGTTCTTGAGAGTTGACACAACGGATTGGAAAAAAAAAGTTGGTGAAAGCTATCCTAAAGCCCCCATCACACCAAACTAGTTCTCACTACGTTCTGGAACCGCCCTAGAAAATCGTAAAACGGGTTGTGGTCGGGGCAGAACGTGTAAAAAAAAAAATGTCTATAATACGATACTAGTTCGTTCGTAAACAGCCCTCAATACGTCCATCTCATCTGTACCCCGTCCGCAGCCAGTTCATATCAAGTTCAGATCGGGTAGATTAGGCAGTCCAAGCCAGTCCGAAGTCAGTTTAAACTCAGTATCAACTAGTTCTGCCTCGTTCCCAATACGTCCAAACCCATTCTAACTTGTTCGCCACTTGTTCGAAATCTTTTTGCAAAACGAAATCTTTAAACAATTCTAGTTTATAAAATTATGAGCAAAAGTTTAGGAGCACAGTAACTTTTTGTGACAATCAACTCTCAAATTAATGTGTTATTTTGTTTCCAAGGGGGCTCTTTTTTAATTTACAAAAAAGAGCCCCTTCCGGTTTCTTATGGGGTTCTTTTCATGATGATGGGGGCTACTTTTTGGAATGCAATTTGTTTTCTTAATTTTAGCTCGGCCGTATCGTTTAGATACAGCATTCATAGAGTCTTACATTTCAGTTAATGATTCCATCCACGTACTTTACTCAAATGATAATGTTTTTATATTATTATTATATATTACGTCGTGTAAATATATATGTCGTGTAGTCACTATTTATTAAATTAATTATTTTGAGCTCTGTGAAAAAAAAATTGTCTCAATAATAATCATGGCATAACTTTGGAAGACTATGAATTTGTTGATAGATATTGATTAGTCAGTATACTATTTGTTTATTGAAACTATGATTGAATCAAAAGGAAGAGAAATAGAGAAACTTAAATTGTTTTATGTGCCTTTCATTTTAAACGCTTGTCCTTTTTGTTGCACAGTTGTTTCTCACTATTAATCATGGTACTTCATTTTCACTTACATTCGGCACCTAAGAAATTTAGAATGACCAAATTCGCAATACAGTAGACTCTGCTTGTTAGGTCACTGATCAACTGATGTGTAACTCCCCGGGCGGGGGTCGTACTTTAAACTTGACGATCTCACGAGGAACAAACCACACTATCAAACAATAAGATCATATAATCAATGATGAACAACACAAATATCAATATATCGTTCGTGGTGTACACAAAAATTACACACAATAATAAAATAATAAAACTCCCTCAGACGGCATATAAGTTACATAAAAATAACAGTTATCATAGTATATTTTAAACGGAATCGTCTCGATGGCGTACCCCGGAGGTTTTAATCTCCATCACATTAAAAAATGAAGTAAAACAAAATAACCAATCATTAAAAACAACGAATGACAATCATACAAGAAGGATCTTAGTTCAAGCCCAAGTCCACTCCAAAAATAACTTACTTTAAACAGAACCAGAAAATCAGACAAACCAATCAAAAAAAGTTTGAGCAAAATCGGATAACTAATAAGAAAATTATGAAGTTTTAATGACATGAAAAACTTAAAAAATCACTACACAAATTGGCAACTCACTCATGAGTCTGTGACGTATGGTCCTCACTATGCACTAATTATTTCCTGTATATTCATGTTGTAAATTGGAATTTAATATGTTGTAAATTAAATAGGAATTTTGTGGTGCAAAGATGCCCCCTGTTTCCCCTCTAGAGGGATTCTCATTATATTGTTTCCCCTCTAGAGGGATTCTCATTATATTGTTTCCCCTCTAGAGGGATTCCTATTGTACTGTTTCCCGCCTTTTTGGGGGGTATCTCGATTGAACTCTTGGCATGAGTGCATTTCTTTTGTGTGATTGCTAGCATTGGTGCATGCTATAGTAGGCAGGCAGGGATTTGAAGTTATGTTCTAGGACTGCAAGCACTGGTACATTTGGCCTGCTGTAGGAAGAAATGTGTTCAGAATTTGATTAAAGTAAGTTGGATTGTCTAATAATTATGATTGTATTTCATTTAACTTATTGGAATGATGATATACATGTACATGTACCTTAAGCATTACTAATGAGAGTTTTGATGGTGAAAGTAAGATCAGTATAATTGAATCATGTCTTGCACTGTATTTGCAGGGGAACAATGATGCTTCATTGGAATACTTTTGTCAGTTATTTTGTTATATGATATATGAAGGAATTGCAGTATAATTGTGTTAAATTGAACAAATCATCCTAATAACTTTGATGAAAATAAACTTCCTTGTATAAGTCATTGATTTTTAGTATTATAAGAAATGCCATTTGATCTTGTTTCTAGGTCTGCTGTATTTCTATGAGCTGTGGATATGATACTCGGTAGCATGCATATGGTCGCTATTGTTTAGCGTTTTGGCTAGTATTGGCCGGTGAGTTGAATTTACTATGTTATGTTGCTTTATGATATGTGAATGAATCAATACTATAATGTATTGTACCATACAGTTCATGATATTGGACAGAAGAAGAAACAATGAGTGTAATTTATTTTGTATAATAATAAATGGGTTGAGATTTAGTTGCATGATATTACAAAATAATGTCAATGAATGAATATTTGTTCTGTTGGTATTAATAATATAATTGTTCCATTTATGTAAGTTCAACACGATTTATATATTTTGTTCAACTTTGCTTATTGTTACAGAGGCTGTTTAACGACGAGAAACAATAAACTACAGACTCTAATTCACTGACTCCGGATGCATTATTTTGTCGTCATGATCTCGAACCCTTTCATTCATAATATAAATTTCCTATTTTCACCCTAAAAATCCTATTTCTTCACACCAGCATCCAAGTTAGATTGTTAGTAATATGTGTTTGTGTTGATGCACCAATAACGAGTAATTGTTGTCCAATTAAATCATGAAGAAAAATGAATTTTGATCAACTATTTATATAAAAATCAATAATTATGAAATACAATATTCTGAAAATAGTATCAGTTCTTCAAAATTCATAAAAGTTTTTGGTAAATGTCACACACGCAATATGATACAAATAATATAACCTGGGCAAAGGCATGGGGAAATCAAGTTTTGGGGGATAAAAAGGGAAATTTATTGGATTAAACTATGTAAAGAAGTTGATAAGTTGTGAGGACATGACGTCACAAACTGAAAACCATCTTGGCAATTTGTGTTGTGAATCTCATTGTTCCATAGTTGTACACACTTTTTCAAAAAATCATAACTTTCTTATTAGTTATCCGATTTTGCTCAAACTTTTTTGGATTGGTTTGTCAGATTTTTCTGCTTTTATTGCAAGTAAGTTATTTTTAGAGTGGACTTGTCGTTCAGCCAGGGAGGTTCAGCCAAGCGTTCGAGAATGAAAAATTACAATCAAACCAAATCAGCATTGACGAGGTCGGGCAATGACGATGCTGACGTGGCGACGAAACGATGATGACGAAGACATAGACAGCGATGATGACGAAAACAGTGGCAGTGACGGATACAAAGAAGAAGACGACGATAAGGCCTATACGAAAAAGATGTTGTATTGCTTATTTTCCGACCCACCCAAAAATCTTGAAATCTACATTCGGCTTTTTAAAAGAGTTTTTTTTTTAACCCTTTTTTTAGAAGAAAAAATGTATTAATAATAATAATAATAATATGTAAATGTATATAGCGCTGGTATCCGCCAGGCTCAGAAGCTCATGGCGCTGTATATATTACAATCACAAACATATCACTTTCTTAACTAAAATAGAGTTAACTAAAACAACACAAATTATTAAGCTACATTGTAATAATCAAATAGCACTGTTTAGAAGGAGATGGATTTTTGGAGAAATTTTGAAGTCATGGAGGGCAGTCAAGTTACGAATACTTAGTGGCAGCTTATTCCAAAGGGACGGTCCAGAATGAGAAAAGGCTCTATCCCCCAAGAACTGCGCGTCTTAGGGACAACTAATAATGAGGATTGAAATGAACAAAGATGTCTTGTAGGCTTATACTTAACAATCAACTTGATTTCGTAGGAAGGAGCAGAGTCATACAAGGAATGGAAAAACTAGCAACAACAACTTAAAAGTGATTCGGCCACATACCGGGAGGCGTTATTTTCTTCTGCGGCACAGATTGGGGCTTTTTTTTTTTATTGGGTCTTGATCAAACCCTAACCCTAACGCTAAACTTTCTCATAGGCTCAACACGCACCTAACCCCAATCTGTGCCGCCGAAAAAAAATTACGCTACCGGGAGCCAGTGAAGAGTTTTGAGAATTGGGGTGATGTGAGTTCTACGAGAAGAACGTGTGACAATACGTGCAGCAGTATTTTGCAGATTCTGGAGTCGAACAAGTTGTGTGTTAGAGAGTAGATAGAGAATAGAATTACAGAAATCTAAGCGTGATGAAATAAGAGCATGTACACGTTTCTGTGTGGTTGAATGACTTAAGTATTTCCTAATAAAACCTAGATTTCTCAGTTGATATCTGACTGACTTCCAAATACTAAACAAATTAGTTGACAATGACATAGATGAGTTTAACATGACACAAAGGTTACGACAATGCGAGGAAGGAATGATTACAGAATCTGATATGGATTTTTTGAACGACTGTGTGTCAGCAAGATTTGATTTCGAACCAAATAAAATTAGTTCAGTTTTACTATCATTCAGTTTGAGTGAGTTCGAGTTCATCCAAGTTTGCACATCTTTGACGCAAGCTTCTAGTAGTTTGACATTCTGACTTGCGTCTTTAAAGGTACTATGTCCCAATTTGCAGGCCAAACAAATGAAAAGATTAAATTTCAACTGCATTTGAATGATAATACTAATTAACCGCCCTACAAAAAAGGGGGCTTGAAGATGTCTTTAAAGCCCGTCTGTAATAGTTTGGCTCGGAGGGATTAGACCACCCAGGATGGTCACTGACAGGTGGCTATCTCATCAACTTAGCTCTCAATTTACATAAGAATTGAACACATACACTCATTCCCACATGAAGATTTTAGCTTTCACTATTAAAGTAGGTAATAAAGCATACATTTTTCAACGGCTAGTTCAAATTATCTAATATTT
>BEXV01002145.1:34889-53644 GCA_003118195.1 Hemicentrotus pulcherrimus | reverse complement strand
TGAGCTGTATTATTTTAGGTGATTTCAATTGTGATTGTATGCCACACCAACTTGATCTGAATGCTGAAAAGTTAATGTTTTATACAAATATGTACGGGCTAAGTCAGCTAATTGATACTGCCACAAGAGTTACAAATACCTCTTCTACTTTAATTGATTTGATATTTGTATCAGACAAGGAACTTTACAATGAATGTGGAATATTTGAAACTAGCATAAGTGATCATTATTTTGGTGTATACGGTTCGCGATTTTAGTGCAAAGATCCATAAAAAATCAGAATACGCAGAATTTCGCTCGTTTAAAAATCTTGACGAGGAGAAATTTTACAGTGAATTGAAAAGTACTCCTTGGCAGGTCATAAAAGATATAGATACTGTTGATGTTGCGTGGAATATGTGGTTGACTCTATTCAATAATATAATCAACAAACACAGTGAGAGTGATGCTCGCGACTCTCGATCTCCGCTTTGCACGCCGACTAGCCGCCCTAGCGGTGGGGCTAGGAGTAGGAGATAGCAGCCGCTCGTAGTCGTGCTGCAATTGTCATTGTTTCAAGGATATTTTAATTAGGATTCTCATTATAAAATTAGGGTTCATTCAGTCTACATTTAACTCGTATCAAGTAAGTTTTTGTCACATTTGTGAACATTTAGTGCTAGACATTAAAAGCTTCTGAAACAAAAAAGGAAATCAATATACATCCGTAGCTTTTCATAGTTCTCGCTTTAAAACAATGGTGTCCACAGGACTCTATTTGTGGCCCTTTGTTATTTTTCATCTATATATCATTTCATTTCATTTTTATTTTGTTCATTTCCAACAAAATACAATACATACTAAACGCATACAATATAAATGTAAAGAAATCGTTACATTTATAATAAACAAATCTTTACGGTAATTTATATATTTGAGGAAGACAAAAATTGAATTGTAAAGTACAAAATGACATGACGAAGAAAGAACAGAAAAGAGAAAAGAAAATGTGGGCTGCATTTGGATGGAAGAAGAGGAGAGAAAAGGAAGAATCTTCCCTATAGCTCTGCCTGTATGACGCATAACTTATTGCATTACCTCATCTTTCATTCTGAAACGAAATCGATTTTCCTAAATTATATTCAATGTTAGTATTACTATTGCGTCAGGTGCATTTAATTGTCGAGCCTGATTGCCTTTACGGATGCACCATTTCATCTAAGCTATGGCTCATATATTATTCTTTATTCATTTAGTTTTAACAATTAATCTCTTGATAATCCATTCTGTTATCTTTGTATATAATGTGATGCTGTTCGGAATCACTTTTTAGTCAATTGAATTGAATCTAGTTATATATTTTATTATTTTACATCATATTATATTGTATAATATATAATATACTATATTATGTTATAGACAATTTACATTATGTTATGTTCTATTATATTAAATGATTATATTTAAATAAACATTGTTCTAGATTATTATTATTATTATTAATTTTATGATTAATACTTTCGTCATTATACTACTACTACTATGACTTTTATATATATGATACTATCAACCTTTTATTACCTGACCCAGGTGTTGCATTGTCTAATGGAGATGTATGGACGGAGCAACGTCGATTCTTTCTTTCTGTCTTCAAAAGAGCTGATGCCAAGGGTATCAGGTAACAAATGAAATCTTTACTACAAGGCACTTCACCGGTTGTGCCTTTTCATCCCATATATTTCTATTTGTCCACCTATTTACCATCTACCCTCCAATTACAGCCCGAGACCGATAGTCTAAGAGAACAACGGTCTGCAAGATCGACGGTCAACAAGACCGTCAATATCGGTTTAACCAAGGAATTTTAAGAGCAGGGGTCATATCTAGCTCATTTCCTTTGTACCATCTTCGATGCCGCCAGGAGTACATATGTCAGGCATGCGCTTAACTTGGTCTTCCTTGCAGAAACGTTGACAAAATATTCCTGCCTAGCTGCAAACTAACGGGCCACTTTCAAAGGAAAATATGCTTTTGTAATGGTCATTACTTTTCGCTACCACTCGTCTGATAATAGGGAGTTTTAGATTGAGTGGACGAGAACACGACGAACGTCGACTGATCATGCGTGTCAACGTACTCAACTGCCCATGTTGACTACAATTAGAAATCTTTTAGATAAACATGCATGCAGGAAGTAACACTATGAACATGACTGACAAAGAAAGAGGACAAAATATACATTTCCTCATTCTACCCTCAACAATTGTTGTTGTAGAACATCCCTTCACTGCTATGTAAAAATGTGTAGAACAGGTGAATATGCATGTGACACCTGTTCTACACATTTTTACATAATAGCAGGGAAGGGATGTTCCTTTGTCTACATGAGGAACTGTATATTTTATGCGCACGCGGCATATACTAGCACCGTACTAGATTTGGGAAGATCAAGGTTGACGCATTCTCGATCGCCGACTGAGACGACGTGACGCATGCGCAGTGCCTTAAAATGACGTCCCACGTTGCAGTCAAAGCTGTCAACGTGCAAATCTAAAACTCCCTAATACGAGCAGTACACAACTGATCTGGTGTTTACCTTTACAGAAGGCAAGTGAAAGGAAAGGGAACTAACTTTCCTGAAATAATAACCAAAATTACTCGACTGTGCATGTGTGTGCACTAATCTGAACTTGAATAAATTCATTTTTCATTTTCGTGTGCCGGAAGTAATTTAAGTGTTTAAGGATTGTAAGTTTTACTATTTTTCACAAATCAAAACTGCTATTATACAATGTAAGCAAATTTCTTGACACAATTAGGCTTGTGTATTTATATCTTATCATCTGTTTGGTTTTCCTGTGTTAGTTCAAATAAAAAAGTGCAATATTAACGATTTTTTTTTGTGAACAAAATCACTACTCAAGCTGCTTTCCAATGATGTTAGCATCGAACCTCGGACATCAAATGTAACAGCATGCACTTTAGAAAACGGCAGCCGCTTATTATTTGCCAGTTGGGACTCCGACTCTTTACTCATTGGTTTAACGAACCTTCTGCTTAAGTTTCAGAAGGCCCAACGCCCTTAAATTTGACCTTCTGGGAACCTTTTTCGATCGGTCTCGTGGTCTGTCGGTCTATAGTGATGTCCAGTTTCCTCCCCTATTCTGACTCCTCGCAACACTCTTATTGTCATAGTCTTATCCTGGTTTCGGAATATTATGTTTCGTCGATGCGATTCATTTAAATGAATATATAAAATTTAATATACTAAATGATTGAATGAATAGCACGAAAAATAATAAATGCATAGTAATCATGGGGAGATCGAACATTTGCCTCAGCAGCTCCCCGATTGTGGAACAGTCTTCCTAACACACCTAAGGACTGTACATCAAGAGATCATTTCAAGACCATTACATAGGTAGATAGGTATCTAATGGCCAACTTTAACTAATAGCATCTTGTTTTACCATGTATCATGTAATGTAAGCATATTAATTGTATCTAAGTATATTAAGTAGCTCATTGTAAGCGCCTTGAGCTCACTCTGGGTAAATATGTTGCGCGTTATAATGTCTTTATTATTATTAATTGAATAAATGAATAAACAAATAAATAATAAACCAAGAATGGTGCTTATTTTTTTTTGGTTTGCATAGATTTGAAGAAATCGTCGGAGCACAGGCAGATCGTATGTTGACTGAAATAGAAGAGACCAAAGGTGTTCGCTTTGATCCACAGCCAATAATACACACCTCCATCGGCAACATTATCACCAAAATAGTGACTGGTATCACTTACGATTTCGACGATGATGATTTCCATCGCTTTATGACGCACTCCCATCGTGTTTTGGACCTGATGGGACCAGCTGGAACTATCTTCGGTACCGATACTCGCTGCCCTCCCGTCACCTTCGAAACGGCAACTAACGAAGGAATGGGATGCGATGTACGACTTCATCAAGAAAAGTATTGCGAGCCACAAGTCAGAGTTTAACCCCAACCAAGAAGCAGCTGATTATATTGAGAGCTATCTGCACGAAATAGCAAAAAGAACGACAGAGGTAGGCCGACAAATGTGTTGGATCCATCTGCACAGCATTCTCTATTTTATTCCTGAGTATTATCATATAACCCGATCGAAAAGCCTTTTTAAAAAATCAACACAAGCACGCGCATTTTCATTTCAAAGTGGACACGTTTCTCAAAAGCTTTTTTTCAATGACAAATGACAAAAATCAGTGACAAATGGGCTGATAACCGATCAGAAGCAAGGATTTCACTAGCTTATAACAAAATCTGTCATTTGTCACTGAGGGCAAGTTTTGTGAAATGGGGCCCCGATGTTCATATACTTCAATAGGAGGTGTACGAGACGTTGGTTGAATTGTCGAAAGTCTTCGTGATCAAGTTTCTCGTACGCGCGCACACAATTAAAACGATCGCAAAGACTTTGAAAAACAACCATAAATTGAATAGCTTGTCGGTCATTTTGTGGACAATTTCTATATCTATTATATGTTATATAATTCTTATATGACTCCTGTAGGCAATACATCACACATTGAANGGGGGGGGGGGGGTTCCCATCTCGAAATCTCACAATCGTTCTTGATTCATTTGTCCCTAGCTGTATTTCGTAAATGAAATTAAGTAAGATATTAAGATGCTAAAGGCTTGGGGATGAGCCATAATGGAAATGAAACGTCCAACCCACATCGTGCGAAAAACGGAAGCTAAACGATGATGATAATGATGATAATGATGGTGGTGGTGGTGGTGGTGGTTAGATAAGTTTAGGTTGATGTCAGGACTTTGTGATTAGACATCAACCGAAATATCTGGAGCATGTGCGTATAAAAAAAAATCCATCCATAAATCTGTATTCAGACTATATCTACCTGTAGTACATTAAACTCACTATCATTGATGTATTAATGTAAATCGAAGTCCCATATAGTGTACCAGCGTGTAACGTCATATCATACAAACCAAGTTGCCAAGGTTTATGGTTCCAAACAATTTTGTGCTGACCAATGTCATGATGGTGATCACACCAACCCCGAATTTTGAATTTACCCTGCTTTCAACACGTTGCTTTAGTTATTTTGCGGTGAAACTCATGCGCAGGTTCTGTTGGTTACAACCAGTTACCTAGACGAACATTGAATAAGACGTTATCACTTTGGTATAAAAAAAAAAATCTAAAAAATAATATTTTTCAACTGTTTTTGTTTTACCAAAGAATAACAAAGGCTGCTTTGATGAAATCAATCTCTTGGCTTGCTCATTTGATTTGATTATTGCTGGATTGGAGACATCGGCCACTTCGATTTCCTGGAGCCTCCACACTCTGGCATGCTATCCCGAAGCACAACATCGAGTCCGTCAAGAGATCTTTAACGTCATCGGCCAGGAACGTGATCCTCGCTTCTCCGATCGTCACCTGATGCCCATAGCAATGGCAACCATTGCAGTATGTATGCGTTTGCGACCAGCCATCGATCTCCATATTGCTCGCGTCGCCGAATACGATTGTCAGGTTGGCGAGTACGACATTCCAAAGGGGAGTGTGGTCACGACAAACTTGTCCCATCTATTCCTTAGTCCCTCTCTCTGGAAGGAGCCCCTGGAGTTTAGACCAGACAGATTCCTGACTGAGGACGGGCAGTTTGATAGGAAACGTGAACCAATCTTTTTTGGAACAGGTAAGTGAAATGTTTACTGCGAATGGAGTGCTTTTATTATGTTAGTGACAGTATTTCATTTTCCCCAGCAAAACTTATAAAACTAGCGAAGATTTTTTATGTTAACCACTTCCTCGTGTAAACTAACGACAGTCCATAGAAACAATAGTTGTGCCTTATTTACCCAGAGTAGCCAGATCAGTATAAATACTGCTGTTCCTGTGTGCCCCACAATCACCCCAGCGTTGCCAGGAACCCATTTACACATGCAGTCAGTCCGCAGCGTCCGCGAATTCGCACGTATTTACACAAGTCGTATGCAAGCTTTGTACGGTAAAAACGGACATTAAGCAGAAAACATTGGTACATGAAAATTACGATTGCATCAATGTTTCTCAATGGATTTTTTTCATTTATGTACCAATATAAAGAAGATAGACCAAATAATCCATCTTTACAAAACATCAAAATATTTCTTTAACGTTAACATGCTTTAAAAAGAGTATTTAAAACAGTCTAAAAAACAAAGCAACTTAACGATATGCAGCATCAAAAAAATATATGAAAACGCTGCTGCATCAAAAAGTTTTTCGATTCATTATGATGATAAATATACAAACTTTCAAACCATCACAGTTTTCTTTGTTTTTATTCTTTATACCAGTCAGGAACACGGCAAATACAACACCATGTTTATTCCAACATATTCAACAGCGGTGACACAAACGATGTGCGTGGGTCATCCGAGTATGACGTCACGCGCTCGTCACGTGTCAAATTTCCACAGTCTGCTAGTGCGAGGAGACACCTCTGATACCCGACAAAACACGGTAATATTTCACTAATGTCATGAAATATACATACAATACAGCAGGAGAGCCCTTTAAAAGATACTATTTTGTGTACTGGGATTTCATAGTTATAGTATATTCAAGAAAAACTTGTCAGTCTTGACAAAATGTTCGACTATACTCGGCTACACAAATCTGTTGTAGTCCCACGTACTCATAAATTTGGGAGATCGATGTTAATTTGCTCCGATGACCCCACAAAAATTATGCGTTTGCTTCATATGCCAAACTTGATTGAGCAGTTATGATATCGTCGAAAACCAACAAAAATAAACATACATGAAACAAATAGTTTGTTTTTGTTTAGACTTGGAGACGACAGACGTGTGATCAGATCATTATTTTGGGCAACATTTTTTAAAAATTAGAATTGGATACATTATTTAAGTAAAATATATAGTTTATTGATTATTGGCAAATTCTAAAATAACAAGCGAGGTCATAGTCCAGTCACTTCATAGACTAGTCACTTTAATTTACCAGTGTGTAACTACATTTTATTGTTGGAATATCTCTACCACTATCCTAATGTGCCTAACAAGCAGAAACTAATAAAACTATAGCCGGTGATCGAGACCATTGGCAGTTGGGCAGGCTTTCTGACAATTGGACTGTCAGCGTTGACCTTGGCGCAACAACCTCCCTTGGCTATAACCACACCGAGGGCAAGGCAAGATCTGGCCAGGATCCGGCTCTGAAATGCCGTTTTTTTAATTTCAAATTGGATGAAACATTTTAAATTATTGCCTTTTTTTTGTTAACATTTGTAATTTTGTGAAATAATTGCGGGAAAAATAAATGTATGACCATTTAATTTCTAAAAAAATTCTACCCTTTTAGAATTAGGGTCATTTTCTGATTCACTGATATGGGGTGTATCAACATGTATTTCTATTATCTCATTATAACCCATTTTAATTTAAAATTAAATAAACACTGCTTTACATCTAGTCTTCACAGTACTCGCTCAAAACTTGTAAGCGATCAACCACAAATATGATACTCGAACATCAATGACTGAAGAAGGCCACTCTAGTGTCTTCGAGTCCAGACAGTATATACAATCATAAAACTTTCACACTCTGTATTCATGTCACACTCACACAACCATAAAGCCGATCTGCTATGGATATATCGATACAAATAAATACATACAACAGGTAGCAACTATTTCAATAGAAAAAAACTCTTTTATTTACAAGTTTCCCAATAGTAACATGGCAAAATCACACACAAGATAAATATCAAGAAAATAAACTCTTGTGAAAGCATCTTGGTCAAGGTGATCACAGTTTGAACAAAATCGAGTTTCTCTTCTCTATAAAAATGCAGCAATGTGTATGTTCCTGATATCATTTTTGTAATGATAACTTAAAGCAACATGGCAAGATGTTGAATTCTACTTCTTATCAGGCATTGCAACAACTCTGTACATCAAGAAAATTGCCGTCTCTCAAAAGAAGCATCTTTACCAATACTTACGGCAATAACAACAAAAGAGAGTGATGCTCTCTTAATCTTCACGACAACATTTTAGCTATTTGGTACATAGACCAGTCTCATCAAATAATATGATGTGCAAAAAAAAATAGTTCAATGCATGTATGAGTACAAAATGAAGTTTCATACAAAATGGCAGACAAGTTAATATGAAAAAGAACATATAAATACACTTTCATCAAAAAATAAAGTACCGGTACTGTTAAAATATTACAGAGGTAGAAAGATAACTAATCTAAACAAACATGAAAAGAGAGATCAAAAGTAAAAATTGTTCCATGGTGTCTACTGAGGGATAGATATTACACAAATAATTTTCCCTTTGTACATTTTTTTTGCTTTAAAGAACTTAAATCATTCTCCATGACATAAGCATGTCGCACACATGCAACGGTCATTATTTGTCGACCCGTAAGCATAAGTTTCTTCAAACATTATTTGGCAAAGTACATGTAAAACATTACTACATGTGCAATGTGTAGCCATACTTGTACATTCAAGTATGACTACATGGCAAGTAATATTTACTATACATGTATGGCTAAGATGTGCACTTCAGGCAGGATACATGTACATGTACAAAGAAACTAAATTTGCACAATGTTATTACAATCTTCAGCCATTTGTTTCTATCACTCACAAACTATACAACATACAACCATGATCCACATATCTTGACAAATATAATACCTTACAGTTACTCTCTTGTATAATGCACATAAGTATTATACTGAGATGAAAGTGATGGCAAGATTAAATACATGTACAACTGAAATATAAATGGCACATACAGTAAACATGGTTCATATTCCTATTATGATACATCTACTGTTCTACAATTATTCAGATAATTCTGAGTCAGAATGCGATAATTCTGAGTCAGAATGCGATAATAGGGCATTACTATCGGCTTCATCAGAACTTTCAATACTGCTTGTGTCAATATCACTGTCATCAAAATCATCACTATCAGAGCTTTCACTTTCACTTCTTGTATGTGTGTCATTTTCTTCAATAATAGAGGGTAAGACACGTAATGTATTTTGGCAATTCTTACAACGACAACCAGGACCACATAAATTATTGGCTTTCTTACATTTGCATTGCCGATTAATACACTTGTTCTTTGCGCATGAACATCCTCTTGTTAGGTACAGGACATTGGCCTTTATTTTGTCAATATTTTCATCAGTATCCCACGTGATATTAACATGGATTTCTCCATTATCATTTGAAACATTGTATCCATACAATGAAATATCTGGATATGTGAAAACAGGTAAATGAACATTTCCCCACACAGAAGCCACCCAACATGTTCTCAACCAATGTAAACGAAGTGCACCATTTGATGGCAAGAGTTGGTCTTCATAAACTCCTACCCATGACGCCTTCCTAACAACATCTAGAGCTTTGTAATGATGTTCTAATATGGAAGGTTCATTAATGCTATCAAATAGCTCTACTGGATTACTAAATTTATTGAGACAAGCACGATGGGCATTAAAATATACGCAAAGTATTAAACGATAAAATGCAAGCAATCCTTTATCAGAATCTGTTGAAAGGGAAGTCTGTGACAACTGCCCAGGTGTGGAATCGTTCATATTACCTGACACAAAACGAGCATATTGAAAAAAAACCTTAAAGAAAACATTTTTGCCAAGATTGGCAAAATATGACACAAAATCGCACCCACTACATATATAAAGCACTTGAATACATTTCTTGACATCAATACCCTTGCTAATTAACTGACCTAAGTCGGCATCTTTTTCACATGCAGACTGCAAATTATTCAACATTAGATATTTGTCATTTCCTGCTCTTGCACTGAATTGTACGGTCACATGTTTGTTTCTTAAATCTAAAGGGAGTCCAATAATGCCAATATCACGATCAATGGAATATACAAGAATATTATCACATACAGTATCAAAAACATGCAGCCAGATTTGGGTGTCGGTTTCCTCATGATTATGAATAATGTGGTGCCTATCTACACCATTCACATCAACAACTGCTCCACTCCAACTACTTTTAGATTCACATCCAACATGGAAACCACCTGATGTTACAAAAGACTGATACGGGTATTTGAAACGTGATGATACAAGTTCTAAAAATTTGTGTGAGAGATACCTTATTAGCATGTGTTTATTTTTCCTAACTTTCAAAAAGTTCATCCAATTCTTAGGAAGGAGTACTGTGTCATTTATTGCATCATATAATTCTTCCTCTTGCTCAGGTCCATCCCTCCTTGTCCTTTCGATGCCTTTTGGTGAAACCCCCTGTGACTTAGATTGATCAAAAAGAATTCTCACTTCTTGATAGCCTTTACGGAAGTAAGGACTAACCCATCTCATAATTAAAAACTCTGCATACTCCTTAAAGGCTTTAAACTGTTTTAATGGAGACGTATATATAATGTTCATCCCCTCTAATATAACACATGTACATGTACCTAAACCTAGATTATCGAATGAATTTGAAACAATTTGATATTGAGAGGTGTATCTCTTATTGAAAAGATCATAAACTACTGCTTTGGAACCTTTCCTTGGCAAGCCATCAGGAGTGCAAATTGCCCTTGGTACTGAAATAAACTGACAAAGATCTGACACTGACTGCTTACGTTCCTCCGACATAGCAATTGTACGTTTATAACACAATGTTATTAATTTCTTTTCTTTTTCAAGGTCATTAAGTTTTCTCTGCCTAACTTTTTGTTTTGCGAATGTTACAAGATTGAATTTTCGATTGACTGGCTTCTCTACTGACGTTTCATGAAGAATTTGAACAGTACAATATGCATTATAAGACTCTGTCCCTAGCTGATGGAAATTCATTAAACACTTTTCCTGTCTTGGACTGGCAGGAATATTTGTAAAAACCTGAAACAAACCAGTTTCTTGATCAGCTTTAAACATTAATGTGGTGCTTACTTTAGAATGATATAATTTTACATTAGAGAATTCGGATCTAATTACAGATAATTTAAGGTCCCTGACTGTGGTACAATCTCGCTGCCCCCCGAGCTGAACTTCTAAATTGCCTATTAGCTGACCCTTGAACTGCAACGTTCCTGCTACCCTATCCATATTCTGTGGTAAACCCCTACATAAGCTCATCTTGCTTCCCTTATTTATTGTCATTTCATGTGTTTCATCCAAAGCAGCCGATGAGAAATTAATACCTTTTAAACTCGAGACAAAAGCACCTTGTTGGAATTGTTTGAGAATGTAATGAGGTAAACCATAGACCATACGCAAATGCAAAGGAATAAGTTTCGAGTAATTCTGCCTGTCTAAAGCACTGAATAATGGAACCATTTCCTTCAAAGATGCTAATCGAAGGTTCCAGTTCCCTGTTCTTATCGCAATCCAAAGACCAATGTATGACATGCAATCCCTATCTAAAAACTGTGTCCAAAATTTGAATGTATTATACTTCTCAGACATAACCTTCTTAAATTCTCGAAACTCATCTTGAATTTCCAGGACATACAACTGTTTATAGTTTTCTTGTGCTTCTCTGAACTGTGGGATTCCTTTTATCTCTCCTCCCTCCAATACTAACAAAGAAACAACATTATCAATACTCTGTAAGAATAAATCATTACTTGTTGAAGGATCTTTTCCTTTCCTATACTCTAGAAAACACTGAAACTGAAATATGTAAATAGCTTCAAACACTTGTAAAAGAAACCTGTGGGTTCGTTTAAAATTTGAACAGGAAGCCAAGCTCTTCAAAGTTATATGCTTATGAGATAACTTTGCCATATCTTTCAATCCGGCATCCCAGTAGATCTTCATTAAGACCTCCTGGAAATTTTTCAAAACATGCCAGTCACCCAGGAAGGGCAGTAACCAATCCATTGCCTCTCCATATTCTTTCTTAATGTTTAGTAGTAATTTTACAGTTGCCCCATCGCCTGCAAGAACAAGATGATTAGTCTTACTTTTGACTTGAAAAGTATCATATAATAAACCAAGTGCATGTTTCAATGTGGCTGGCGAGTCTGCCTTTTCGTTAAGCACATACAGATATGAAAATTGAGAAATCTCAACATGTTTAACTTCATTTTCCATTGCTAATTTACCCTTAAGGCTAGGTAATATGATAGGAATGTTATTGTTCAGATAATGAAATCTCTCAGTTACATAAATCAGGATATCTAAATGCAATTCATCCAAACAGTTTCTTTCTTCACAAGAGAGAGAAAAGCTATCAGCTGTAACCTGTGCAGGCACAAATGTCTTAAACTGAGGAGGCTCGAAGTGACTTTGTAAGGGAACATCAGGGGTATCAATAACAGTCAACTTTCTGCGAACACTGGGTCTTTTCTCTAAGACTGTGGATACTGTAGCAATATTTGGGGGTTGAATGGAGGGAATACAAGTACCGGTAGTTGAATCTACACTACTATCTAATAGGGATTTTGGCTTAGGCTGTTGTGCCATTATTGAGGTGCCATGCCAGCTTCTAGGCTTGTCTGCTGTGACTGCTGCATATGATGACATAACATCTATATTATCAATTGAAACAAAAGTAAGAGAAGGAGAAAGCCCCCATAGTGGACCAGCTGCTTGTCTTTTATCTAGCAGTCCCTGAAAAAACCTTTCCAAAGTTGATTCCGAGGAAGCAAACCCTAGTTTATTCATTAATTTCAACAATTTAGAAGAATTAGAGAGTTGTTTAATACAACTAGCAGTAATTACATGAAAGGGATATGTATTATCATCATTAAGAATAAACTGTAACATAAATACAAGAGCAATCCTTTTATTACGTCTCATGAATCCTTTTTCAGAAGCATTTGAAGGAAAACAGGTGAATTCTTCACCAAAAGAAGCAATAGATTCATAAATCTTACTTAATTCTTCTCTGCTTCCTGTCAAAGCACATATCATGTTCCACACTTGTGGGTTAAAAAGTGACTTTACATCTCCAAGATCAAACGACAAAACAGAAAAAGGGTCTTTTGAGAATTTGTCACTTATTTCTTTTCCTTGGTTACGAAGAAGCTGATTGACAGTTGATAATACTTCATACCACTTTGCATTAGTCAAATTTTCATTAGTAAGAGAATTTATAGATTCTTCTTCTTCAGGTATATCTTGACATTTAGATTTCAAAACACGAATTTCAGCTTGTGAAGAATGCCATGCCTGAATGATTTCATCTTTAGTAAGATCTTTTACATACAAAAAGTCTCCCTTTTTGAACGAAGCCTTGCTGACAAGCAGTTTATCTCCAATCTGATCCATAATCTTAACTTTTAACCAAGTTTTTGAACGTTTTGCAAACTCATACTGCACTGTGTCAGCACAAACTTTTTTAAGGGTCTGCAGATAAAGTTCATATGCCCTTGGCATCAAAAAACCATGCTCTTTTCTACATATCATCAAAAGAATTTGTAAAGTAGACACCAGTGCTTTATCGCAAGCATCTTTTGGAGTCTGTATTTCACCAATACTTTGATTTTGCTTGATAATTTCATCCTCCAATTCATCCAGTGTTGGTATTTTTGATATACTTCTCATTGAATATCGATAGCATCCTGCACATAAATGAACATCATTACTGACAGAAAATGCTGTATCAATTTCCTTTAACCTAATGACAGCCGTTTCTGACAGAACTGTTGAACAATATATCCTGTCCTCACTTCTCATTACAGATTTACAAATAAAACATCTAAAAGTGTTTTTTGTCATATGAAAATTTGAAACTTGGGTTCTATGTTTCTTACATAGAGATATGCTGTTGGGAATAGACTCACACTGCAAAGAAAATGTATCATTAAAATCATCCAAGGTACAGCATGTGTTGACGTCAGCAACTAGGTCGCACATGAGAAAGTGAGATAAAAAACAATGAGACCTATCTCTTTTGCGAGTTTTTTCAGGGGTGTAGGCAGAATCTTTTACCTTTCTATAAGCCCGTGAACGACATGCACGGCAAATACAACTTTCCTGGCTTACATGAGGATTTTCACTCTTAATAAACTGTATAAGGGAAGCTGATTTAATTGAACAGAGATGAAAATATTTAAAATTTCCCCCACACTTACAAATTGCACAGGGCCCACATACTGATTTGTGGCAGGGTGCATTTTTACTCATCCCAGCGAAACATTTGTATTCTTACTGTGCATCAATGTGGGGTCATGAAAATCTTCTAGTGTTGGTAGAAGGTCTGGAGGCTCTTTGAGGCTCGGTAGTGAGTCCGGAGGTTCTGGAGGGGGACGATCTTCCGCCATTGGTAGCCGGTCCGGAGGCTCTGGAGAGGGGCCAACTTCTACGGTTGGTAGCAGGTGCACAGGTTTTGGAGGACGATCTTCTACAGTCAGTAGCGGGTCAGGAGGCTCTGGAGGGGGACGATCTTCCGCCATTGGTAGCCGGTCCGGAGGCTCTGGAGAGGGGCCAACTTTTACGGTTGGTAGCAGGTCCGCAGGTTTTGGAGGACGATCTTCTACAGTCAGTAGCGGGTCAGGAGGCTCTGGAGGGGGACGATCTTCCGCCATTGGTAGCCGGTCCGGAGGCTCTGGAGAGGGGCCAACTTTTACGGTTGGTAGCAGGTCCGCAGGTTTTGGAGGACGATCTTCTACAGTCAGTAGCGGGTCAGGAGGCTCTGGAGGGGGACGATCTTCCGCCATTGGTAGCCGGTCCGGAGGCTCTGGAGAGGGGCCAACTTTTACGGTTGGTAGCAGGTCCGCAGGTTTTGGAGGACGATCTTCTACAGTCAGTAGCGGGTCAGGAGGCTCTGGAGGGGGACGATCTTCCGCCATTGGTAGCCGGTCCGGAGGCTCTGGAGAGGGGCCAACTTTTACGGTTGGTAGCAGGTCCGCAGGTTTTGGAGGACGATCTTCTACAGTCAGTAGCGGGTCAGGAGGCTCTGGAGGGGGACGATCTTCCGCCATTGGTAGCCGGTCCGGAGGCTTTTGAGAAGGACGATCCGTTAATGTTGGGTATGGGGCAGGCTGGGGATGGTCATCTTGTTGCTGTGGGAGGTCAGTCAGCTGTTGAAGTGGGCCATGTCGTAGCTAAACAAAAAGCAAAAACATAATGATTTAAGAGTTGTGAAAAATATTTTCATGAAGGCCACATTTCATTTTTTCATAAAATGATTACACAACTCTTACTCTATATGGCAAAGACATTCAAATAGATCAGAAACTATTTAAATTTATAAAAAAAAGCTTTACTAAGCTTTTATTAATTTTTATTTCATTTTATTTTCTGTAAAATATATACTTCACGCCATTAACAGCATTTAAAACATAATACTAGATGTTAACCAAATGTGATTCATTATACATGTTACTACAAAAGTTAATTTTGAAATTAATAAAACTCACCTGAAAAAAAAAAGATTTAGAGTTATGAATCAATGAGAACTGCAGGAAAGAGATTATTTTCACACAATACCTTCTTTCTTCTTTTCAAACGCTGCAGTTTCCTTCTTCTCCGCTTCTGTATCCTCCCCTTCTCCTTTCGCTCCACATACCGAGACCTTGGAACTGGTATGGGTACAGCGTCTACGAACGTTAAAGTAATAGCCGACCTGAGTTTTGCTTGAGCAGCAACGGAGACATACGGGATGACTACATATTGGCTACAAATTGGGATATATTGTCTATAAGGGGGAGGTTCCAAGCATGATGACTTCTTTTTGGGGGGTTTCCTCTTTTGTGGTGGCTTCTTTACAACTGTATGCGTTTTAGGTGAAGGTCTATATTTTTTAAAACGAGCAGCTCTTTGTTTCCTCTGATAAATAACTTCATCTAGATCAGTCTCTACCCATTCCTTGCTTTTCTTCTTTGGAGGTGCTAAACGTTTGAGTTCTTGAGGAATTCTATATGTGGAGGTTGTAACCGGTGAGAATTTCTTATCAACAAAGCATGTGATAAGATTTCCGAGTTCTTCCTTTCCAATGAAATTCAGATGAAGTCCATCCAACGAAAAACAGCGAATGTCCAATGAAAATAGAGGAGAACAGTCCAAAAAGAAACAGTTGTGTAGCTGAGAACAAAGCTGTGCCAATTTATGATTATAATATAAAGATTGGGTATAAAGAAGTTCGTCGTCCCAACGAGGAAGAATAGCATTAAACACTATTCGGGCACAGCGGAAACGTTCCCGCACAGAAACATACAAATTATTAAATGATTTAAAAGCAATGTCCCAAGTACTACTGTTGAGATCGTTCGTTCCAATATGAACAAATACAATGTCTGTTTCCTCGTCAATGACAGGGTAGGTATACTTGTTAATGATGAATTCACGAAGTGAGTTTATTCGGGCTCCCGGTAAACAAAATACGCTCCACGAGATAGGTTGACTTTGAAAATATAAATGCTGTTCCAGACCTCGCACTATTGAGTCACCAAATACTTTTGCAGTGATAGAGGAATCCCTGGAAATAAATAGAGATGGACAAAAATAGGAGATAATACTGTAGTGAATTCAAACAAGTGAGTAAAAACATAACAATTAATATTTATCTATTTATTTATTGATTTATCACCCCTTTAAAAAAGTTTGACAAAACAAAAAATGAAGTTTCATGAGGCATAAAGAAGGCAATGTAATACTAGACGGCGCTTGTTCATGCAGAAACCTAATGTATCCAAAATTTGACCCGTAACTCTGGCATGACATTATATACCCTACATAAGTTAAAAGTTACGGTCTTCACACAGGCGCGCGCCCGCCCACAACCCCCCATCGGTATGTATGTATTGTGCATCAGTTTGCCGTGAATCCTGTGAACAAGTGTATACTAATATCAACGTTTATCATAAAAATACTCCAAAACTAACAATAACATTAACACGAAACATGTAATAAACATAACAACTTTAAACACATGATCTTTATTTCGACATTTAATGAATATTTACTTCATTTAGAGTGTTAGTAGGGTATCTCCACGTTAGAGTTAACACTAACAGGTCAAATTTTTTATAGGCTTCTGAACAAGCGTGCCTAGATCTAGGTCTATACAAGACTACCTACACTCTGCACATACTACAGTATAGACTAGAACTTATAAGAGTTTAGAAACAATACAAAATATAGACAGTAGGCTAGGCCTAAAAATAAAATTAAAAAAAGTTTGACTTTGAGTTTGACCATGTTCAATTTGACTCAAGTCTGAGCTGACCAGATCCAGACTCCTGATCACAGCAGAGCAGATCAGAGTTAGTGTTTTAACTCAAAAGTGTCAAAATAAAATGGATTTAGCATAACTAATTGAAAAATACCTTTGCCTTAATAATAATATTAAGAAAGCTTGCTAATACTGGGAGAGTAAACTCTTCATGTAAGTCGAAAGATCGAAGGCACAACACCAGATCAGATATTCATGCCAGACCGGTACAGAAAAGACTATGTATGGGACCGCTCACGGTGATGGCTACTAAAGTGCGGCCATGTTGGCCGAACACAAACTTTTCGCGCCATATCGGCAAAAATGGGTCATTTTAACGTTGCCGTCACACAACTTCCGGTTGAAAATCGAAAAATGTGTAACTTTCATGGACATAAAAGCTTATCAAATACATCGTGCATCAATCGAACTCTGCGCTTTCTCACATCTGTCAACATTGCTGTTGTGAAAAATCAAACAATTGGGGAAAAACATCTTTTATACCAGTCAGGAACACGCTAAATGCAAGGTAATGTCAAAATACCTGCTACGAAAGAAGGAAAATATGGCACATTTCAATGAATATTTACGATCACTCAGATACGGTAAAATTAGGAAAATTTGATATCAAAATACGGAGAAAAGTATGGAGATACACTTACCCATACATGCTGCGCAGCCCAGTGAAAGCCAAAGCAGCTGTGACAAAGTTTGTTGACCGGTGCAAAAGTCTCGCGAAATCTCGCAAAACGCGGGACACGAAATACGACGATTTATCCCACTTCCGGGTGCTGTGTAAATTCGGTCAGTCTGCCTAATTATCGCGGGCGCTGCGGACTGACTGCATGTGTAGAGAGGGATGAATGTTGGCAAAAAACACCTTGTCTAAGGAGGTAAGCGCCAAGCAAGGGCCGAAACCTCTCGTATGAGAGTCGGGAGCCTTAACCAACACATACAATACACCACACTGTTCACACTGTAGTTGTGGCAATACTTATATTTATTTTTATGATTTATATTCATTTGCTGGTTCTTCTTTACTTAGGTCGAAGGGTATGTCCTGGAGAGCAGTTGGCAAGGACCGAGATCTTTCTCTTCATCACCTCCATCTTGCAGCGTTTCACCCTCAGTCTGGCCGAAGGCGTTCCAAAAGATCTCCCATGCTACCACAGTTTGACCAACCGACCGGATCCTTACCAGATACACGCTGAAAAAATCGTGTAGCTGTTACGGTCACGTTCCCTGACTTTGAATATCTACATAGCAAGGAAATGCGACTGTCGTTGATAGTGTCACGTGTATTGCGCCTTTGGAATGACCCCAATATCTAAGGGCAGATCCGAGCTAATTTTAAATACGTTTCTGAGTACATCTAAAATATCAATATACCTGATGACTGTGTCAAACTGATAATCAAACTACAGCTTCAATCATATTCACTATTGTATAATGACATTCAAGATTAACTTGGACTTTGCTCATAACCTTAATATCTTAAGTTTTTGCTTCTTTCGGTGTGTATATCATTATTTTTATATATTCCTCTTGGTTTTCTATATAGTGTTGTATTCATGTTCCTT
>BEXV01002145.1:2802-15923 GCA_003118195.1 Hemicentrotus pulcherrimus | reverse complement strand
CCGCAAACGGTTCCAAGCAGTCGGAGGTGACAGTCAGGCCAAGCATATCGCATCGAGAGACAAATCTTAAACTGCGCATGCGCTCGATGACCGCCAAACTTTCGAGCAATAACGTGCGTGCAGAGTCAGTCTAACGCTCATCATAAACATACGAACCAACCGGTACGAGACGCTTTTCACAAATTATCCCAAACCTAAATAGGTGTTAGTTTTAATATAATGCCAGGGCTGCAAAATGAAGCATTTCTAATTTGTATTTATTCAATGCGGTTAAAATGATCGTCTATAAATGAAAGGAATGGAAAAATGCGACCGTCTGCTTGTGGTCAACTTGGCTTAACTTTAGAAAGTAGCGAAATCGTGAACGTGAGGGACTAAATGTGTGTGTCAAGTTCGCGAGCTGCTTGTCGACTTTATTGAACCAACTTTATTGAACCAACACAGATCATCACGGGTGGGAACAGAACAATTTCCTGCGTTGACAAGGTAGGCGGGGTACTGAAGACAGAGACGATCGCCTTTCTGTTTTGAGTGCTAATTGTTCCGACTTCACACTCAGTGTCATCATTCGCAGACTTGACTCGATAGTCTTGCTGCCGCTCGTTTAACTTTAGGGGGCAGCTAAATAAAGACAACTCCGGAATTAGGGACAACAGAACTTTTGCGACGTGAGATCTTTTTTTTCAGGAGGAGCTTCTCGCGGATTGATGACTCCGTCGCTTGGCGGCTGGATGAAAACGCGCGAAAAGAAAGGACCAAAAATATTTAGTCATCGCGATTACTCGATGAATGTGAACTTTACGTTATCGTCTGCTTTGCGAATCGCTTCTTAGGTCGTGTCTTATTTGCTTCTTATGTTCGGATTGCGCTGCATTATGACTCCATATCTGTGATAATTACAGCACAATGACAAATAGTATGTAATCATTGAGTATCGTTTGTTTTCGAGGATGGCTGGGATCTGTTAATGCCAATCATTGTCGCTTACTGGCATGACTGGAATGTGACAGTTTATTTGACAGCTACCTTTCGGAACCCTACAGTTCGCTTTGCGGCTCCCACTGTTCTTGAAAATTAGGCCTACCCGTCATTCTTGGATCATAAATAATTTATTAGGACCTAAGTATAATATGTTGTGAGTTATGTGTCAGTTACGACAGGCGAAAACTGAACGTACTGTAACATACATCGGAACTTCGTTAGTAGCCCCAGCGGTTGTTTAATGGCTCGTCCGTAACTTTGATGAAACCATTGACATGATTGACATCTAGACTAACGAATTCCCATGCCGCTCAGCGAATTTCCTGTCTTCAAGTTCTACGAAAAATCCTTCGAAGAACAATTTGAAGTAATGCTTCGTTATCAAGACAAGAATGCTAAATTTGCCTTTATATCTTATTTCCTTTGATTAATTTTCTTGTAAATGAACTTAATAAATTTAATCTGTTTAACTCAAAGACTGCAACATTGGGTTCGTGTTTTACCGTTTCAGACCTTGGTTTAATGGCCTATATGTGCATGGATGTATTCCAAGCTCTCTTCACTGAAGTGCAAATTTAACAATAATTTTTTATGGACTTATTTTGAAACACAAGCTTTCGTCATCTTGAAAATGGAAAACAATAGTCGGAGTGTCTACGGTGACTTGGAAAACCTCGTCATCAAAATGGACGACGTAGAGGAGTACACTCCTGATCGCGAAGTCGGAAAGGACCGCTACGACGATCTCGACAATGATGATGTCGACGATATGGTGCCTGGACCTACCCCAATCAGTACTAACAGCACCAGGCTTGAGATCAACCAGCACGACCACGACTGTATACCAGTTGAGAAAATTGGAAGTTATACGGACATGATCTTCTCCCTGTGTTTGACAGCCTTGGTAAGTACATCATTATGTCGGTTTTGACAATTGCTCCAACTTGAAAACAGATACTATCAAAATATAACCTCAATAATTGTATATCCTGTATATCCCATATTGTAAATCCTATAGAAATCCCGGTTGCTTACATAATACGTCAATGGTGAATGTAATTTATTGGCAATTCACGTATGTCAGTAGGTGGTGGACAAGTCTCTTGAAATTACCTGCTGGGGTTAAGTGGATTTTCGAAAATCCTAGCGATCGTTTGATTGCCAAGGTCAATATTTCAGAGTTAGACGACCTCCTAATTTCATCTCTAGACGAAAAACTGTACCCAACCCTTACCATGCTATACCATGCTATACCTCACCCTAAACTACACGTGTGATGGAAAATAAAGCCCGGAGGAAAAGTTGGATAACATCGGTTTTCCTAAATACCCATTTTGCAATGCTATATCGTAAACTGGTTTCATGGAAAACAGATATATTCGTAATGAATAATATGCATATTTTGATATAAACTAAGCATAAAGCTATTATTGTTTTGTTAATGATAACGAGCAATTAACTTTTTCGAAGTCCTTGTCTACTAATCATTGGATTATGCCCAGTTTTGTTTCGAACATGCATGTACATTCATTAATGTCATCTCCCAACAGAGCAAATCCTTTTTTACGGGGTGTTGTTGTCACCGTCTTCTCTATATTTTTTTAATTGGTCTTTGTTTTGTTCGTTTCATTGTTGTTCTGTTTTATCTTTGTCTCGTTATTTGTGGGTTTTCTTGTAGAAGTGTATCTACCGTGTATAAGGCAACTTCAATAGCTTTGAACAAGCATACAATGACGTATTATACAATCCAAACATGATTTCTAACCGTGAGGCAAATGTCAGAAGATCAATAAAGTCATACATTTTTGGATATACCAAAACTATGTTTGGTTATGACTTTGACCAAAAGAAGTTCATGTTTCTTCTGCTTAAATATTTTGTCAAGTATGTAAATTAAAAAAGAAACTTCCTATTTTCAAGGGTTTAATGCTTACATTGCGTTCTAATATGTATTTGTCTTATTCTATGAATTGTGTCACGCTTGATTTTTAATGACTCTCCCATATATGTTAATATAATGATTCGGTTTTGATTCAACAAAACACTTCTCCAAAATATGATGCATATTATAATTGCTCCTGAGTTGACTTGTTGAAAGTCTTTGCTATGAATTGTGGCTGGTCATATTGATTATATCTACACGCTCCTCTCTCTTTAACCGATGCAAGTAGTGTACACGATAACAATATTTTGACTGTCTTTGGGTGAAACTTACCACAGACAAAGTGAAACTTTAAGTCACATCCGAGAAAAAAATCACTTTAGGATGATATTGGTTACTGTTTCCTCCATAGATTGATCAAGCAAGTGTTTCTCATTAATTTTCTGGCAGGCCGTTAGATTGTCACAGTTATTTGTTTACTTATTTATTCTGTTGTTGTTCCTGGTATAGTTTGTCCACAATTGTTCGAGATAATCTCAGACTTGATTAGTTAATAGCTAAGAATAAAATTTGATCTTTGTTTAGCTTGGCAATGTCCCTAGGAAACAACTGAAATAAGTAACCTTTTCTGTTTCAATTTGTCACCGTCCCTCCTATAGGCTATACCCCAAGTCTAATCTTCTCCCCTCTATCCCTCTCGCGTATGAGGCCTGTTCCTCCCTCATTAATGACACTTTATCCACTAATTATCCTGCAACTTCCTTCCATCTCCTCTCCCTCATCCTCTTTCTTTCTCTCTCCCTCTCTCTCTCTCTGTCTTTCCCCTTTTCCCCTCCCTCTGTCTCTCTCTCTCTCTCTCTCTCTCTCCCTCTCTCTCTCTCTTTATCATCTCTCCGTCTTCAATCATATGTGTAATAATCATGCATCATAATTATAGGCCGAAAACTTTCGAAATTGTATTTGCCCCCCCCCCCCAACCCTTCCCATTCTGTAGATGGATAAACGAACACAAGTAACAAATAAAAGTAAAAATTGAACAATTAGAATATGAAAGGATAATCAGATTACCAGTAAAATGGTTACAGTCATTATGGAGTAATTCATGCCCACATTGTTACTTGCATTTCAGTACCCAATGGTATATAGTGAAAAATTTAGAGTTTTAGAGCCAAAAGATATTTATACAAAAATCATGCCAATCATGAAATTAATGTTCCTTTACATTCGAGTTTGATTTTGACGTCCCTGCACAGCTGGGAGCATAATCTCAGATGAAATCTTAAGTCTTAACTATCCTATAAAACTTGGCAAACTCCGTTTCTACGTAGGGAGTTTGCCCAGGCACCGTGGAAACTTGGCAGATTTCCCAAATAGCCATCAGCAAATTGATATAAAGGTACATTTGTGAATCCGCTTTTTTTTTTCCTCATTTATCCATCGTCTGATGCGAGTATGAATTAGTATCAAAGCTTTGTGCTTGTTGTTGTTTTTGCTGCTGTTTATTTGTTACCGTTTGAGTGTAATCATTCATTTCCATATTCATGAAACTGGGCAGATTGCCATAACTCAAAATATAATGAGTTTTGGTTTGAGTTTGAATGGAACATGCTTGTATCAGTTGAATGTATTCATCGTCTGATGGATTATATGAAAGCTTTGTTTTTTATCCGGTTGTGTATATTGTCTGGAAGAAGTCCCATTGCGACACTCATGCATTTGTTTAAAACTGTATGCCCTGTATGTTTGTTAGTGAAATGATATAGGACGACCTATATAAAAGGGACACACGGCATTCATACACAAAGGGCGACGTCCTCTTCTAAATTACCATATGGGAAATTTGGAGAGTATTGTGTTACATTCTGTAGAGGCTAAGTATATCATAAAAGATAGACAAGAAGTAGAGCGGATTGTTATCTTCTTGAATTCTTTAACAACTCATAATAGGAAGTATGATACAGACTTGGGGAGTCTTGCTCGTTATCGAGATCTAGCGAGCATTCGCCTTTCAGAGTGTGTAGAGTAGTCACTCGTCTGACATGCCCTAGCTGTGTTGTTGTTGTTGTTGTTGTTGTTGTTGTTGTTGTATAGTGGTACATTCATTTGACTCGCAACCCAAGACTTGAGGGTTCGAATCCTAGCTCAGCACTCACGTCATAATTATGGCAATTCATTAATCCACATTAATTTGCCACTCTCTTCCCAGGTGTAAATGGGTACCTGGCAATTGCTTTAGTAATGGGGAATTTGATAATTGCAGGGCCCTCAGAAGAAGTAAAGCATTGATGTTCATGAGGCTATCCTTGGTAATCAACATTAATATTAATATCATTAACTCTATTTGTATTATAATTGTTATTTGTATGTATCGTCCTTTTCATAATAATTATTATATTTTGTTGATTAGTATTACTAGTAATATTATAACCATTATTATTATGTTCATTTCAATTACCCGTATTATCATTATTACTGTTATCATTATCATCAGTACTATCATTAGTGTTGTTATATACTATTATTACAAATCGTATAAAGAATCAGGAGTGAATGAAAGTTGTTCGTCTTACAAACTCCAAGAGGAAATGGATGGTCCATTGATTATGTAATGTCTATCACATTCTTTCCCATCTGCTCAATATAATAGCAACAACAACAAAAGTTCAGAGTTCCTACCGTTAAAGGTTTGAGTATGTCAACACAGCATACCAGGACAGTCAGGAAACGAGTTATAGGAGTCGAGTTCGCGGGTATACGGAGAGGGGTTTAGAGAGAGGGTCGGGAAGGGGGTCGGAAAAGGGGGAAGTTGTGGAGTTAGGCCCTGTTTAGAACTTAACTAACCCTGCTTCTGGTGTAGTATCAACTTGCAACAGACTGACTGGTAGATAAATGCGTACATTTCTGCGATATTCTCGTCGTTTTACATGTACATGGAAGATTAGAACTTCAAATCCCCGGCCCTCCCACTCAGGGGTCGGAATGACCGGATGCGTGTTGCCAAAATGTCCGGTAAAGGGGTACTTTTCGTGCGATAAAGTCCGGCCCGAGAATTGTGAAAAAAGGGGTGTATTTGACTTTCACCCGGAGATTTCTTTAAAAAGGGGGTGTTTTATTTTTATTTTTTTCTCTCATCTCGTTGGACTCCTGAGAAATTATTTCGAATTTAGGGGGGTACATTGAGCATATTTCCTGATTTAGGGGGGTCTCCAAGGCAGGAAAAGTCCGCGAAAGGGGGGTTCGAAAATGTTGGCAGTCCTCAGATAGGGGGTGTTTTCAAAAAGAGGGAACGAGCATATGCGTACCCTNGGGGGGGGGGGGGGCGGGTGCAAATCCAACAAAAATACTAATAGGGGATGAAAGAATTGGCAAAGTATAGGGAAAGTCATGAAATACATGCTATCTGAAACACTTAAATCCCAAACATCCAATATATAAGAAGGACTATTTGATATTGCCATGTCATTGAAATGTGTCAATGAACATAGCTTTTGGTTTATGTAGACTGCATGGATGACAATGTTCGAGAAATCTCTTCATATAGAAAATACCACAAATATTGATCTATTGCCCTTGTGTGTCCCTCATGTTGCTATATTACTACTTCTACTACTACTGCTGCTGCTACTAATATTACTACTACTACGACTAGTAGTCTACTACAACTACTACTATTATTACATCTACTACTACTACTACTACTACTACTACTACTACTACTACAACTATCACTACTACTTTATTTTCCACTACTAACAAGACCACTACCACTTATACAAACAGCACTACCACTATAATAATATGGTATTCGAATATTTATGACAATTAATAATGAAATAACTTTGTTTTCAATCACTAATTATCTTAGATTCGTTAATATTTATGTCTATGGCTTTGATATTTTTGCAACAATCTAGGTAATTGTCTTCTTTTTTGTTAATATCTTTTGTTTTACCTACAGATATTTCCGTTGGCAACTTCAACAAACCATTACGAGGTGGCAGAGGTAAGAACTAGGAAATGATGTTCTAAGTTTTTAGAATGCATAATGAGTTCATTCACACCTCATATAATTAAGACTTGCATACTGATTAGTCCCATGCACTCGCTAATTTGTTGTTCGGAAATTGCATGTTTAAGCATCATCACGCACGGCGTCATAATTTATTACCTTTACCTGCATGATAAGCCTCGGTCACAAATGCCTTTACGAAATGCTACGAACGCCGTACGAACGATTTTCAGACAATGGAAAAACAGTGTGATTCGCCTTCGTACGAAATTATCGTTCGTACGAACCTTTGTGACCGTAGCATTTAGTGATAATACAGGAAACTGACGTATTCACTGCTTTGAAAACAGATAATCAGAAAGTCCAAGATCACATTTAGGTTACATATTCGACCAACGCAGAGATGCGGAAACCTGACCATTCAATAGTGTTGTTTGCTGAAGCTGGCAAGATATGGGAGGGACTCTCGAAAGTAGATAGAACGAGAAAGGAAATGCTAATACGAATAATTTCTATAGAATTAGTGTATATAACATGATTGCATTCATGATTGAATCCCGGTGTTATATTCATTTCCGGTTGGCGTGGATATTATCTCCTAGCGTGTTATTTATAGAGCACTTTCAAAAACATTCAGCTCCTTCAGTACATCACGTCTCATGGAAAGCATTAAGAACTATTTTTTTATCATCTTCCCATGTTGTTTGGTCATAGGCTTTTAAAGATATTCGGAAGTATTTATAATTTTCCTTTGAGAAATTTTCTCTTGACATTAATACCTTTGTTTGACAGACATGATTGAACCAGGGGCCAAGCATATTTTTGTTAATTATATGTATTAATATGCTCTGAAAACGGATGAAATTTTGTTAATAAACAGTTCAAGTTTTGTCACAGAATATCTAAGTTAGATAAGCATACCTGAAATGTATATGATAAAGAATTGATTGATTGGTTGATAAATTTATTATTTGACTGACTAATTGGTTAATCGTTTGGTTGATTGATTGACCGTTTATTCAGTTGATTGATTGATTGATTGATTGATTGTTTTATTGAGTGATTGATTAATAAATTGGATTTATTTATTCATTTGTTTGTCAAATGTAAATAAAAACACTTACCTTGACACGTAATAATAGCAATTTGTAGGCGCCTTAGCCATCCCCTGTGATACATTATGTGGACATTATGGATATAGCAATCATTATTCATATTACTATTACCATTATTAGTAGTAGTAGAAGTAGCAGTAGTAGTAGTAGTAGTAGTAGTAGTAGTAGTAGTAGTAGTAGTAGAAGTAGTATTATAATTATCAGTAGTATTATCATTATCATATCCTTATGATTTTTCCCCAAAGGATCTAAGAAGTATCCTTGCACAGGAGTTTGCCAATATCGTGGTTTACGTGGGCTCGTACATCATGCTTCTTTCTGTGTGGCAGCAACACTGTTGGTAAACCTCTTTTTTATTTTTCCTTCACAAAATAAAAATAAACATATCATGAAAATATTCACAATATCAGAAAGAGGCGAAATTCTCTAGAAGCACAGGGCTTGTGGTTAGGTTGCCATACTTAATAATAGTCCTCCTAAAGCTACCGGCTCTGCACTTAGTTCATTGATGGTTATTAAATGAGGAAAGCATCGAACTAATGTGATTATCGCGTTCTGGAGATATGCAAAACGAACCATTATTGAAAAGGAAAAGAAGGTAATTATCCCCTTGACAAGCTCGGTCATGTGAACAGATTGAGAGGTAAAGTGCTTAGGCCTATTAGTAGCAACGATGGTAACGATAATCATAGGTAAATATTTTGAAAATGATAATTGGGGCCCGAAATTTTACTGACCTGGTTTACTTTCGATTGGTAAAAATCCACCCCGGAAATCCACCCACACTTTTCGATCTATTATTAAGCTTTTTATCATTATGTATGGTCCGTGTATGCTAAAAGGCAGTATACTGCTTTACTCTTTATGATATACACTGTAATTCATAATATCAATATATACTACAGGGTTTATATTACATCCATCGTTACTTTTCCTTATTCTTTGTACCTTCCGTGAACATGTTAAGGGCTATATTCAACGCTTTATCTAAATTGACATTATTGGATTAATTAAAAGTAATCGTTTCTGAATGACGAAGTAGTGTTACTTTTTCTTTCTTTGCAGGGTTTTTGCCGGCTTCGAACAGATAGGGGACACAATCTCCATCCTTAACGTGGTAAGATGCATTTAATATTTATATCTGTAACATCTTGTTATCATATCAGTACCGGTCGTATCCAGAATGATGAAGAATCGACTTCAGAGATAGCGTGTGTACGAACTGAACCGCACCACTGAAATAACCATAGATCTTTTACCCATGGAGACGCCTCACTTGGTGCATTTTAGCAGAAAAATCACTGCCAAAGTGATGGAGGTGCTGAACACATTTAGTGTGCCCTCTTGAAAGAGAATACTTCCACCTGTGTATCATAAAATGAACCACTGGTGTATAAGTGAACAATGATTACATAGCTGTCATCAGTAGTCTCGATGGGTCTACCGTTTTTGTATAAATTATGACCGTTTTAAACCGCCCATGCGCAGATAGTATCTCCTAAGTAGCTTACTGAGGTGTGGTGCAAAATAAACCTTATTCACATATTAATTATTTCATGTTTAAAAAAGTAATTATTCTTATCATCTTCATGCTTATAGTTTGAGGTATTTTGTAACCTTCGAAATCACGCTCGCAGCTCACCAATACTTTAATTGCATATACTTTATGTCGGCAAATGTGCCCTCACTATTATATAGTAAAAAAAAACAAAACATTATGACATGAAGAAATTATTGTTTGTTTATGTTGTGTTACACCTTACATTTATATGTTCCTTGTTATACTTATTGTTATTTTATATGGAAAAATGCAGAAATAAAATCAAATCAAATCAAATATTATTCAAATATCCTACATCGCAAATCTGGTGCTGTTGAAAATCTTGACTCTTTTTATTTTTTTCTCTCTTCCACATATAGGTGTTCCTGCTCTGTGTAACTTCACTGCCTTACTTTGTAAGTATACATGATTTTGTTTTCATATACCTTAGTCACACCGCCATACAGTTTTAATGTTTTATTTTGTTTGGTATGTGGTCGGTTTGGCGTCGGCTCCGACTGTGTGACTGAGGAATCGCTTTGAAAATTAAAAAACCGAGACTTTAATCCTGCAATGTCTAGGTTTGCTATGAGAAACATTATGAGGCTGAGACAATTAGACGTACATGTATATTGTATGTGATAAACAAGTTGTGCTA
This sequence comes from Hemicentrotus pulcherrimus, assembly GCA_003118195.1. Lineage (NCBI taxonomy): Eukaryota > Metazoa > Echinodermata > Echinoidea > Camarodonta > Strongylocentrotidae > Hemicentrotus > Hemicentrotus pulcherrimus. Next base: position 5,738 of record BEXV01002145.1, on the reverse strand, counting down.
TTTAACAGACTGGACAACATTTAAGGGTAGACTTACAGCCAGGAGAGAAATAAAAACATTGGATTGGAGAGGATGTGAAATTAAATCCAGGTGAAAATGAAAAATATGGTGCTTACAGATTAAAACGACTTGAAAATAAGTTGCCGAACGCATGATACGAAATATAATATTTTTAGCAAATGAGAGACGAAGATAAAGACATGGATGGTCACTAAATGGGGAGGGGTTAATGTAAGGGAATGTGAGAAAAATATTTTGGATGAAGAACTGGCAGCTAAGCCACAAGGCATGGTATATCTGATTACATTTGCATTTAACTAATCTGAATATCAATCGCGACACGTACATCCAATGAGATTAGCCCTCCGGAACTACTTCACGGCGCAATCTGACACCCTCAATTACGCTGAAGATTTAACAGACGACTCACGGTCTGCGGAGGGATACCCTTGTACCTTGTAGGTATAATCATGATGGCAGCTATCATACAGCTAGACTACCCTTCAGCAAGTGAGTCAGAAGAAAATAACCCGTTATCACTTGAACTCCCCTTTTCATCGCTACCTATTCAAAATTTATTCCACCCCTTGTCTTCCGAACGATAATGATTTAATTGACAACTCTATAATTGTGATAGGGATGTGTCCTTCAATTTATCGCGTTCTTTGAGAACACTGCTAAACACTCTCGTGATTTTTTAAAAATAAATTTCGGGAAGAGTAACACTGCAAGTGCCGGTAACAACCCCACAGGTCTTTACTGCCCCTAACTTCTTATGTCAGTCATGATAATCGTTATATTACCAATGTCAAGATCTCAAACATTACGACAGCCTATTGATTTTCGATGCAAGATACATATAGTGGTAATAATAAATATGAGGTTTTGCATCATTAACTATTTTTTTGACATATTGCTTAAAGATTGCGCTAGCCCTGACGATGTGACATACATTTATCACGTGGTTTTAATAGTTTGGTCATTCAATGAGGTGCCACTGACAATGAATTTGCTTCTTTTGAAGTTCTCAAAATAACTAGTTAAGGCAGGGGTTCGTTTGAAGCAAAGGAAATCTTATGATGGTGTTGATGTTGTCTAGAATCTATTTCCTTATCATTACTTTTAAGTTAACAAATTCTGCTGAACAAATTACTGAAAATCATGATTGTAAATTATATCAATATTCAAATAAAACATGAAAGGGGTTGTTTTTTCCCCCTTGTATCCCCCTATATCGTGTGGTAGATATACATCATACCCCTCCTACCGTCATTCCGTCAAGGTCAAATCGAAATTAGTAAATCAGTCATATATTTAAAAAAAATAATAGCTTCAATGGTATAAGCGACTCATACAGGTATGACTCGTTGTTTTATATTCCTGTCAAATTATCGACAAATTGCCAGAAAATGACGAAGTCAGTTGTTCAGGATGCAAGGGATGATCCCTAAAATTATGTCAGAACGATAATCCAGGCGATGATAAATGCACAAGTTAGAAAATTCGATTTATTAAACGTAAAGACGAGAACAAAAATGCACCTCTGTTAATCATCGGCGTACGGAGCCATATCCGAAATGGGGTAATCTTATTTTTCCTTTTAGGAACTCTTGAGAAAAGCAAGCATGAGTGATGCATGCTCATCATCAAGAGTGGGAAGTATTTTCAGCCAGGAGAATTATTATATTTCTGAAGTCAAACGTGTGAATTCGTTCGATGTGGGTGTGAAGATATTACGCGAGGGGTGATGACTGATAATCAGCCATAATGATTGGGCATGCGCGCTATAACGCTTAACGCGAAAATCAAGGTGTGGGGCTGATCAGATTCCGCGTAATGCCTTGTGATAAACGGAAAGTTCTCCTAAAGGCATGGGGGTATCTGCTGGAACCCAGGGGAGAATGATGGAAAGGAAATCGGCGAGACCTTAGATTATTCGCTTTAAATTCATGCCGTTTACTGTCTAGTGCGTATCGCATGCAACATGGTACCTGTTTTTGACTCATGATGATTTCATTAGTAAAATACATCAACAAAAATAGGATGTTTTCTATATTTTAAGGCATAATTATTATGATATATTCAAGGCAAACAGCATAAACATATGACCATTCAGCCGCGTTTACATGTTTTCATATAAGCTGCTTACTACTACAGAAATCACACTCAATTTAGGAACCTACAACCACGGCAATACTTTTGGAGAATTCTTCATATTTTATAGTCACATTTTGTATTCAGATTTTACATTTTTGGAAAATGCGAGGTCACCAATAATATCAGTTAAATGGGGGTGTTTGTCAGATCGAATGACCCATTATTTTATTTTTTTTTTTTATAAAAAAAAATGAAACAAAAAGTTACCCCTTGGTCCTCTTTGATGACTAGAAGACGATCGCAAGGTCTTTCCAGAAATGTAGGTGATATGTCGCTTTACAAGAGGTGGTAGTGAAGGCTAGTCAAATTGCCTGTGATATGTCGCTTTACAAGAGGTGGTAGTGAAGGCTAGTCAAATTGCCTGATAATGAACTTTCGAAAGTGTTTGCGATCGTCTTCAATGGTATTAGATGAAAATGACCAAAACATTTCTCTAACCTTTGTTTGTGAGAGGCTGAAGAAGATAAATCTCTGGCACTCGTTTATGATAATTTGATAATCAGTATACCAGTGACCATTAATAAATTTAACCTTTTGCAAAAGAAAATCAGTTCTCATTCGAGAGTTGCCACTGCATACCTCAACAATATAATAATGATGGGAATGAAAAAAACAATTTCAGCGAGGGAAACGGAATGTCGTCTTGTTCGGGAGAGTTCATGTTCAGGTAAATACGGATAAGTCTTTCACAAAGGAAGTAAGAAAAGAATGAGTTTCACATCCGATAATTATCCAAAAGAAGGTCATACGAGAATAGCGGTGATGTAAAACATCCAGGT
>BEXV01002144.1:48159-65935 GCA_003118195.1 Hemicentrotus pulcherrimus | reverse complement strand
CTGGGAGTACCGTGACTGGAATGATAATAATTCCAAGGCAATTCAGGAAGAGCATTACTGATTAGGCTACCCTGGGTATACGACCATCATAACTATTCTCATTTGTTATAAAACGGCAACAATTTACACAGATACCGACCCCTTCCTATGCTAGGAGCCTGGTAGATCCCCTTAACTAATTCATGTCGCTTATGAAATAAATACCCGTGCGTGAGTGTGGTTACCATAGATATATATCAAGGATTTACTTTACTCGTAAGTATCTCATTAAAAGAAAGAGAGATTGGTAGGCATGTCAACCTATCTATAAAAAGGTAGATTTAAAAGAAAAAGATTTAGAAGTAATTTTTGATGAACAATCACCAGAGACCTTTTAAAGACGATTCTGGGGATTATAGATAATTTGTTTTCCTTTTCTTCTACAGGTAACGAATAGTTTACTTTATGTGCATCCAAGGAACAGTTGACAAAGAGAAGAGAGTTGTGATATCGATAGTAGCGTAATGTTATTAATGATAATTGGGCCAAACTATCACACAATAATATTTAAGCGGGATTTCTTGACCATTTACTTGACCGTTCGTTTGCGGCTATTGTCAGAAAATAAGGGTATTTACACATTTATTGTTAATGGGATTTTTTATTTCTTCAGATCTCTTTTTTCTCAACCTTAAAAAAGACGATCCTTGAATAAATTAAACCATTGTGGGGTTGACATATACATGGAACAGAATGGAAAACTGGATAAACTTTGTTTTGTTTTGTTTTGCATAGCTGAATTGTTTCTGCCGGGAACATTTCGTGGGCTGTAGCCGTGTTGGCTTTGGGTCAAAAAATATACCCCATATTATGTACGGTTTACGCAAAATCTTGTTAAAAAAACAAAATTATGATCATACCACTCGAGTGAGCATACCAAGGCAAAGGTCACCTGGGGGAACCAAAATGGTCGATGATTTTGTTTATTACCTCCATTTCGCAATAGTTTTGGTCAACAATGATGCACTTTCACATTTGCAGTAAAAAAATCATACGAGCGCGCGCCTTGTATGAATTTGACCCAGAGTAAACGAAATGGTTCTCTTTAAATTAAAAGAGTATCCACAGATTTATCATGTTTTGATTAACTGAAGACTAGAAACAAAAATAAACACAGCAACCGTGACCCCCATCCGGGAGCTTAGGGTAAAGCTATTTATCCTGCTTCATGAATGTTTTCTTTTTTTAAGTGTGGTGAGTTTTCATATGGAAAATTCGTTTGCGAAATAGTTGGAGAGAATGAAAACAACATTTTTTTTTGTGTGTGTATATTATGCTTGAATTGTATGATTGATATTATCATAATAATTTATATTGTTTGTATGTATTTTGTTGTTAAAGTTAGTTTGATGTGAAAATTGCTGCACGACAGAATTTGACTCCGCACTTTCACAAACCCCGGAAAATTGCAGAGGGGTTTGATTGAACAGTGTAGGTTGTATATTGTACAACCAGAAGCTTCGCCAAATTTGCGAATGGGTTATATTCAGGGAGATAAAAAAATCCGCGAAATAATTGATTTAAAACAGAGACATTTTCACAAAAAGATTAAGTTCGTGTCATAAAACATGTCCAGTGTTACCCTTCTAGTATTCAAGTCAATATTGAGGAAGAAAAAAAAAACCGCAAGACACGTCTTCAGTTCAAAACATGTTTACATCAAATAATTTCTCAAACTAGTTCCGCCCGCCTCGTTGGTTTGGGTCAAATAAGCTGTTTGTAGTATTTAAAAGAAAAAGAAGAAAGAAAAAAAAAACTTCACATCCTCTGTTTGTATTCTAACGAAAGTTTTGACACTGCTTATCAAGCGTAGTGCCCTTGTTTGTTTTTGCAGGTATTCCTGGTTTTTGTGGATTTGTGGTGCGTGAATCACATAGCCCACGTTGCGGACTGTCACTGCATGAGGCCGCCTTCCGCTTGTTGTTGTTGTTGTTGTTTGATCCATACACAACACATTACTTATGAACATCTCGAGATTCTGTCTGAGTCTGAGCGAAAACACAACACATAAATGCAAAATATCACTGATTGACTGAATTACCGATCTGATCCAAATATCATAACTCGAGAAAAAAAAGGTGTGGCTTTGGACAGAGTTTTGTTAGTCCATCATGACGAACCCGGCTATGCGTCGATGGGGGAATAAAGAAGATGCCGACTTCCGCTCATCACTTGTTGCCGAGTTGATCACTTCCCCATGAATCACTGAACAGTTGCATCGATCGAATGCCCTTTGTTTTCATGAAATTTTATATGAAAAAACAGCTATTAACCAGTTACCCATATCAAAATATCCGAAGCACGTGCCCCAATCAGATGACGAACTACTGACAGAGAGAGAGAGAGAGAGAGAGAGACAGAGAGAGACAGAGACAGAGATGGAACAAAGGGTGTAAGAATATGAAATTAAAGGTAATACAAAGTTTGGGTATTGGGTCATGAATTTGGTTCAAATGAACATATTGAAAGCATATGCAATCCTACAATAGATACAATGATCGTTGAAATTGACTCTAAATTTATGAAATGAAATTATTTATAATTAACTCTTTATGTTTGTATAGCTCCCTCTCTAGATTGATATTATTTTAGCTTTAAAACAATGTTTCTCGACTACAATCGACCGATTTGCTATTTTTTTTTTGTGGAAAATATATACAACTGCATGGTCGCAGCTACTATTTGAAACTTATTTGAAATTTACCGGGAGCACCGGTAAATTTTAGAAAATTCAATTTCACGAAAGCAGAAGTGTTTTAGGGGCTTATAATACATCCTAAGGGGCATCCAGATCTACCCCCCCCCCAAAAAAAAAATAAATTACTATCCATCCAATTTTCAAAATTTCCCAAAACTTTGCATGATACGACTTCTTTTGTGACACTCTTACTCTATGCTTGCACATCGAAAGTAAGGAATGAAATCTTGCGAAAGCTCACAATTTTTGTTGTAGCTCTAATAGACCCCAATCTTGTCTTTAAATCTAGTAACATAACTTACTTACCTTTTTTTCTTCTTTCTATTCTCAATATACAGTCCGGAGAAAATCTAATCATCATTATTAGTTCACGAGGTGGACAAATATTTTGCTCCAATATCATATTGACCGTGAAATTTGAGAGCTTAAAAACAGGAGCTGGCAATCACCTGTTTTGATCAATGTAAGACGAACGTAGACCACATGAAAATACAGTCAAAGCAATGTTTAGTCAACGGCGGATCCATGGTTTTCTTGGCGAGGGCCGTGTGGGGGAGGGGAATGAAGGTCTGCAAATTCTCTGACGAGAAAGGAAATATTTATCACATTGCAACGTGTCTTTTTGGTTGGAAAGTTTTACCAGTGTTACATTTAGGGGGCATATTTATTTCTCCTAATGTGAACTAAAATTATGCCAGATTTGGGTTCCGACGGATCTGTTATTATGTGTGTGCGTGGGCCTGGGGGTAAAATTATATTCTAAAAGGCATATTACTGTTATCTCCTATACTTGGCACACATTAATGGTTTTTGGGCAGTGGGTTTCCCAGAATCCTGAATTTCAAATGTCTTTGTAGATCACCATCTTACCGCAGCCTTCGATTTACTTTGAGATTGGTGTTTGATAATAAACAAAAAAAGTAATGGTTGTCTGATCTTGAACCTTCCTAATAGGATAGCTAGCTTTTGCTGACACGGATTTACCTTGTTTACATGATAGAAGTTCCCTTACCCCCGCTGTTCATAAACATGACAAATACACACATAAAATCTTGACCTGAAATTTAGAAAAAAGTCTCTTTGCATTTCATTGCTTTTTTTAATAATTTTGAACTGCGTGTATAATCTTGAAATAAAGATTTCATAAAATAAAATTCTGAAAGGCATCTTTCTCTTTGCTGTTGTTGACTTACATAAATGGTCTTGAACAGTGTGTTCTCCAGAATCCTGAATTTTTAATTGCCTTTGAAGGCCACCATCTTACCGCAGCCTTTGATTTACAATCACTTATTTAAACAACGTTTGTCCAATCTTGAACCTCCTATAGGAGGATGAACTAGCTTTTGCTGACACGGATTTACCTTGTTTAAAGGATAGAAGTTCCCTCACCCCCGCTCATATTATAAATCCACTGTTGATACACATGACAAATACACCATCAAAATCTTGACCTGAAATTTGTGGCAATCCTCGCCCCCCCTTCCCCCTTCTCTCTCTCTCTCTCTCTCTCTTTCTCTCTCGCTTTCTCTTTCTCCCCCTCTCTCTCCCTCTCTCTTTCTCGCTTTCTCCCCAACTCTCTCGCCCTCCCTTTATTGTGTAACCAGCCCTAGTTTACTCCACTTCAATCATATCGAGAGTGACAACGTCTGCATTCGTTCACGCACTTTTCTATGAATATCATAAATAAACAACTCGTTAATGAATGAAAACACTCAAATTATAGACTCAAACAGAAAGAGCAGTACCAATTATGATCCGTTTTAGTTGGCTTCATTTGCTTTGTCATTACGATTTTTATTTTTATAAATAATTGTACATTTGTTTAAAAAAAAAAAATTAATGACACAAATAATCGAAATGATTTGAAATGGTGCAACTCTTTGATAGACGTCAAGGCCCCTTGATATAAACTTACGTTTTTGTCACCTGATACATTTTTGTGTGTTGGTGTAAACATGTTCCTTTTAAAGACATTGTTCTCACTGTCTTCGTCATGAATGACGTCTTTAACCTAATCTTTGCCACTATTCCCTATTGTAATGCGTATATTCAGTCAACAGTTTAACATCGATGCAAGTGCATGGAGAGAATCCAGGATTGTCCGAAAACGGGGGGTTCTCGATCTTGGTCAATTTTCAAATGTTCAAAGAATCACATTTTCGAAAATCCCGCCGACCATCTCCAGTGAGACATATCTATCGGACAAGCAAGCNGGGGGAGGGGGAGGTCTTTGAAGTTTGTATGACGTCCCTTCCAACGCAAAGTACTGGAAGGTTTTTTTTTCTCTATAGGAGGGGTCCTGCGGCTTTTTGCTCTCTGGAATCGAAGTAAAATCCTAGTTGTTTGTCATTTGTTTTTGTGTGTATTATTTTGTCTCATTGTTTAAATTTAGAAGCAAAAGCCTCAAGAAGGTGCCCCTTCAAATTACGTAAATAAGTTGTTTTGGTGTTCATTGCCTCCACAATGATGTGATTTCTTGCATACTGATTTCTTTTCCAATTCCCAAAGTGCTTATTGTTGACAATTTAAGGACAGAAAACAAAATGCAAAGGGACATAGTACGTTATCATGGAAGTTCTGAGCTTGAACTTAAACCTATAACCTATTGTCAATTAATTCAACACAATAGGTATTAACATTGTAATACAATAACATAAAAGGATAATAGGAACGAGAAAATATCATGAATGATAATCAAACATGGTACCTTCCAACATACGAAAAGCACTGTCTGGGTAAATAGAATAAACACATTTCCAGATTTCATTATGAAATCAATTACCTCTAATCGAAGAAAAAGAAGGTAAAACTATACAAAAAACCTAACAAATATTTTCCGAAACATGTATACATTAAGTCTAAATAAAAAATTGAAAATCAGAAATCAAGTACAATTGGCCTGATTTTATTTTGCGAAGCCTGTCAGTACGCTACAATATACATGCAAAAACACCTATTGATATTGATTCGTGGAAAAATAAAATGTAAATATTGATGTTAAGGATCATATAAAAGGTCCTTTCCCTCTCCTTCGAAAAGCCTGAAGGAGAAAGAAAACAAATACTTGAGTGATTTCTTTTAGTTGCGAGACGAGGTACTTAAAAAAAACATTCCACAACCATGACGTCTCTAATCTCATTTTCGAGAAAAATCCATGGTCGGCAAGATGAACAAACAGTATTAAAACAGCGACAAAATTGAAACAACACGACAGAACGAAAGCATAATGATCGAGGGTGTGGGGGAAGGAGGGACTTGTACATGATCAATTTCCTTGGCTTTTGATAAGTATGAAATACCTTGGAGAAATGAACTCATCCTTAGACGTATGTTTGTCCGCATCATCATGATTCTGTTCGACTCAATTGATGCGTTACAGAGTCTCCAAGGCATTGATTAGAGCAGCCGAAAGATCCAGATGGAAAACGATCAAAGGAACTGAAAAAAACAGAAGGAAAATCGATTATTTCCCTTTGCTGTATAGGAGTTATGAAATCCTGTTTATGATTTGCTGTAACAAAGATGCTTTACAAAATATTGTTTAATATGTATTTTCATCCTGTTTTAAAAGAATGAAATAACACATTGTTGGTTACACGGAAGAAAGTCAAGGTATATAGGGAAGGTCGGTGTAATCTAAATAATACACGGAACATCCTCATCTCGGAGAAGAAAAACAACCTCGTACGTAAACATGAGAAAGTCAAGGTACGATGAAAAGGTCGTTTTTTGTCCTTCTTGTTCGTGCTTTTTTCTTCTTATTTTTACATCTTCTTCTTCTCCTTCTTCATCTTTTCTTACCTCCTCCTTGTTCTTGTTGTTCTTCTTTTTCTTCATCGTATTCTAATATTGCATTCACGGGCAAACGAGAAACGTTTAATCTTAAGGATGAAATATCACCATGTTAATAAACACGTCTAGCATGTCTAGAGAAAGCGAGAAAGTCAAGGTACATCGAGAAGGTTAGTCAAGCTAAATATTGGGTCACAGAAGATCGGTAGAAGAAGAAGAAACGGATCTTGTTAACCAGTATTTTTTCTGTTTATAAATCTCGTGATAATACCAAGTCCTCGAACTTGTTTTGTTTCAGCGTAAACCAAGAGGGAAATAAATTTGTCATGGTCATTTCCACCTTCACCTCACCGGGCAATAAAAACGCCTTGACCCTTTCCTTTCATATATCGTGGTATATTGGACAACGTCACGGGACTGTGTATCACATGGTTCGAGGTGCGAGTCCCGCCATGGCACTAATATCCTTTGACAAGACGTTTGCCACTCTCTATCCAGGTGTAGTTAATACGTACCTAGTATGATTTATTCATTCTTTGATTGCTTTTTAGCGCCATAGGGCAGCTGGGCAAAAGCCAAGGTAATTGAAGGCCTACTATTTTCTAAACGCCTTGAGCATCACCTGGATGGACTTGCGCGCAATGTTAATGTAGCTATCAACATTATTGTTTATTTCATTATTTATTTTTTAAATGTGTATTTTGCATTATCATTATTATTATTGCCATCATCATTGTATTATTATTATTATCATTATAATTATCATCATCATCATCATCATCAAATTATCATTATAATCATTATTTTTGTATTATTATCATCATTTGTCACCACCACCTTCACTACCATGGAATACATCATCACTCATCAGCATCATAATCATCGTCGGGTCGTTATCCGACATCATCGTTCCAGTTTCACGATTTCCAACATCAATTATCCCCTAGTCATTGTCGTAATGGGCGTACGTCATCTACATAGCCTTTGTTGCACCAGTTGTGATTTGTATACGTCGGAATATAGGGGTTTAGGAACAAACTGATGTCCAAATGATTCTTCAGGCTTATGACGGTAGATAAGGAAAAGCATACTGATACAATGGTTTCAAATTTCTGTCCTCGTGTAATGTATATACCTAATATGTTGTTGTTATGACTGTACTTCAATCTACAGTCGTTAATGAATACAGATAAAGTAATTACTGATTGTTCAGTTCAGTTCAGTTCAGTTAAAACCACACAAAGCATGATATGATCTGTTACTTAAAAAAGACACTGGTAATAGTACATCAATAACCATTGATTACATCACAAACTGAATGGTTTTTAGGACCCCTTTAGAAGCTAAGCTTGTGAGCGGGGCCCTATAGTCAACAAAATACATACATTTACAGTAAAAAGAATGTTACGTATGATTATACCTTTGTGGTAGGGTCCATGATTATACAATGGATGAAAATACTAAGCTACAGAATATAGAAGGAAAACATGACCTGAAGGAAAACATGAACTTGAGACCCCTAGAAAAAACATATTCCTGGAACAGAAATCACCTGCATTGCCACCTCCCCCCCCCTTTCCCTCGAAGGACTAATGACGTTCTTTTTTCTTTCTTTTTTTCAAACACATATTATTGTTTCATTATACGAACATTACACCAGGTACTGTGTTTACCTCGACACCCGATCCTCGCCCCTAGCTAAATGTCCAAGTTCAGTTTTATTCCTTAGCGAGACCGAGACAGCGGTCCCTGGGAGTCAATTAACAGTAACCTAGTTTATATGAACAGTTGTTATTTGATTACAATTCCAACATGCAGACGAGAAGGAAAAACAGGACGTATGATTGTGATGGGCATGGAGCAATTAGGAGGTGTTTTTTTATTGGTTCGTCAAACGAGCGATTGCAAAAAGGTTGGAGCTACGGACATTTGAAGGAGAGAAAAGAAAAGAGGGAGGGAGATAGGGCAGACGAGGGATGGATACACAGAGGAAGAGGGAAGGAAGGGACAAGAGAGAGGGAGAGAGAGGGGAAGAGAGGGAGTGAGAGAGAGAGAGCGAGGGGGAGAGGAGAAAGAGAGAGAGAGAGAGAGAGAGAGAGAGAGAGAGAGATAAAGAGGGGGGGGGGAGCTCAAGCTCGACGGCGTGGGTGTAGGAACGTCAAGTGCCGTTCTATAGGTTTTTCAACTTACATGTTCTTGCGAATTTGGGGCAATGATTCATCTCTATCAATCCAACATATATCTAATATTTAATTATTTAATTGGCTTTAAGGAAGAAGGAAAGTTGATATTTTACAATATAGAGTTGCCTCCCCCTCCTCATTTTTGTGTTATCGCTGCCCCTATTGATAACAATTTTTACTGATAAGAATTCGATAAAGATGTTTAGAAGAGGTAATATATCTGGGTCATTTACCTCCCGCGGTATGGGTGCTGATCAAAGCAAGCGGCTAGTCGATGACATTGAAATTGGTTTTAGATACATCAATAAAGGAAAATATGTAGTTTAAAGAAAATTGATGAACAAATGGTAATTTAAAAAAGAATAGTGAAGGAAAAATGGTATCTCTACTTATTTTGACGACAGTTTGAGACAATATGGGCACGGTTACTTTTGTTTTTTTTTTTTGTATTGAAATTGTCTTTTTTCAATTTTTGGTCTTTTCAAGGTACATTATTTGACAAAAGAATATTTATCTTTGATAACGAAGAGTATACTTCTTGTATCCTAAAGTAATCATTTGCATCTATTTCAAAAAACCTTTTCATGTCTTCTTGTTGCTTTAAATTGACCCCTTTTGTGAGGATGTCACTAAAAACACCATTCTTTTTATGAAAAGTTCCGAAAGAAAATCATATCTGAATTTACTTGTAATTGTCTATTGTTCCAAATAATCTGGAATTTCGTACTTTCCTCTCTGTTTCTCACATTGAGAGAATTCCATTTTTCTAAAATGACTCGATAGAACTTAGGAATGTTTTTGTCTAACATTCTAAGACCATAGTTACAATTCAATAGTAACAAACCACCGTTTTTTAAATATAATATTTAAGAATGTTAAACCATCCTTGTTTATCGGCCTCTTTTATTCTTTGAATCCAATATAATTGTTGTGCGCTGGCAGATGACTGAACATCTATCATCTTAATTCCTCCCTTTGACAAATCCTGGATCATTACATTCCTCAGAAATTATTTCAGGTCCATTCCAAATAAATTTGAAAAAATACTCTCCATTTCCTTTAAGAACCAGTCTGGAAATAACAAGGATGAAAACATATAAATAAATTTAGATATTCCAAAGGAAATGATAATCTTAATTCTGTTTCCAAGAAACAATTTTTCCATCTGCAGCAAAATTTAAAAAAACAATTGACTATATAAATTGCTTTTACCTATAAATACGTATGTGATGATTTCCACGTACCGTCCTTCCACACCCTCTTTCTAAATATTTCATGATTTTCCTCGCTTTGGAATCATGAGTATTTATTTAAAAAAAAAACACTTTAGACCCACTTCATATTTATGATATCACCACTTGACATTTCATACTTTGATACTAATCAAAGCGAAGGCCCCAACCATATAGTACTCGAGATAATAACAGAACGTGAACGCGATATCACGTGTACATAAATTTTCAAGCACAATTCATACATAGATATGCCAACTTCTTCATAAATTTGCCCCCAATGCGAATGTGTTGGGTATCTATTTTCAACCATCCCCTTCTGTTTGGTATATATTACATTATTTTAAAATAATTTGTCTGCATTTACATGTTCGACAAGACAGCTTTTGACTTGTTTTTGTTTAATGTCAATGGACAAAAATGCTTCCGGTGTAAACAAAAATACGAAGCAGTACATGCGCAGATTAAGGATTCATCATTTATTCATACCTATCTTTCGATTTTAACAGTTTATAGCCCAAGCAAAATTTAGGTAATCCCTCCCCCCCCCCCATTCCTAAAAAAAGGGGGGGGGGAAGAAAAACTTTGTTTGGGTTGATAATGACAGGGTCATAACAATCTGCAGTTTATTTTGTACGTGATATCAAACATGAGAAGTAAAAACAATTTACCATGTACAATCAGCAAATCAAGAAAGTGGACTTTCTTTATTGTTCAAAATGTTCAAAAGGAAAATTAATATTCTACCAAAATCAACTAAGGTCAAGGTTTGAACTTGTACGCTTGGATAGGCGCATTCATTGAAATGCTAGAAGGTCTGATAAAGACAAATGAGGAAATAGAACAAGTAACCATGCAAATGTTAACGAACATCTGCATCTGTAAGACTTTCTTGTTCAATACAGAAAACAAAGAATGGGAAACGATGAGGAGGATTTGGCTCTGGATGTCAACTGTAGTCTCAGGACAAGCACGGTCAAGATGGTTCCTCTTTCTAACCAAGATCGGGGACGAGCCATATTATGATACCTCCAATGCTCATTAATATTTGAATGGCAAGATGCCCCATTTTTTTTCTTCGATATTCAGTTACTTCCAAACTGCTATGCTCGCTCACTCACTCATGATATGATTCCAATAGCATGTCATATCAAAGATAATCAATTTATGTTTATTTATATATAATAATTAAATTACGTTTATATGAAATAGTTATTTGAAAATCTTAACTATAAATAATGTCCACTTTTTGTTGTTGTTACTGAGTGTTAGATGCTGGGTGGGTAGGGTGTATTTTCGCATAAGACCGGTGTGTATTATAAACCTAAGTTTCGACGTAAGCATAATGCGGCGATAACCTCAAAAGATAGCAAATATGACCAGAAGAGGTGACAACACGATCGCGTCTATTTTCAAAAGATTAAACCCAAGGTCAATTTCAATACCTTATTGCATGTTCCATATAAATCATGCTCGGATTACGTAATACGTCATTGTCATGTTTGAACATTTCAACAGGTGACGCACATTCTTGGCGTTTGGATTTTTCCAAAGTAGTTGCGGAAGTTTTAGACGTATCTTTAATTCAAACTATTATGTACGTCATATTGCCTACCAGCATTTTGTTAAGGTTGTGACGGCGGCATTTTTGAAGGTTTGAAGGGGGACTTGAAAATCAAATTCTAAAAATGCATGCGTTCAGCAAAAATGAAGCAAAACGCTGGAAGTGTGTAGGTGGTTTCATTGAAACGGTACTTATAAAAGTCATTGTAACATTTAAAATAATTTTGTATACCAATTGACTTCCAAAGAATGTTTAATCTATCATTTGACAAATGTGCAGAACTTAGGGTTCAAATATTTTCCCTATTATCGAAATGCCTACGTACAATCGATGATATTACCCTACAACGGATTAAAAAAAAATTAAAGCAGCTTATTAAAAAAATAAGTAAGGAATGTTCGTTCTTCTGCTTTCAACGTTTAATTGGCTAAACGAAGAAGTAAACGAGTTTCTCCTGCATTTAGTTGACAACAGAATTGATGACCACATGTTGCATAGTAAAAAGCAAAAGTATGAATTAATATTTATCTTGCATCGGCTTGATGCGACTTCAATATCTTTTTATTTGTGACGATATTCCAGTTTTGTTCACCAAAATGTTGAAACGTTTGTAAATTTGAAATCAATTATCATTATGCGTTGATGGTAATTTAATGACATGATGTTTGAATATCAAAATATAAGAAATAAATTTGACTCGTTTCTTTTGTTCTGCAGTGTGGCTGTGGTCATTTTAAAATGAAAATAGAGGAATTGTCAAACGATAAAATTGTCAACGTATCTACAATTCTTTCTCAGCACTCTGCCATTGCAGATAACACCCGTTTCGTCATTTCATTTCAGCACTTACTGCCAGATTTATACTTGTAATTTTTAAAGATATATTTCAGGGCTATCTTCTCAGACGTCTATGGAAATATCTATACTGGTACTGGTAGAAGAAATTGAATCTGTTTGTTTCTTTAAAAAAAAAGGAATTCTTAGAAATATTAGCCAGCTCAAATCTTGATGGAAGTATTTTCAAAATGCTGGAATATCCGTTTGTAAAATATATTTTGATATTTTCAATACATCGGCTTAAAGTCTTAACACTTAATTTGAGGCTCTTTTGTATTTTTCAGATATATGATAAGTTTAAGAAATTATAATGATCGATTTACACTACACCATTAGGGGAAATGTTAATCATTTAGGCATACAAATATGTACACAGTTTCTGATTTAAAAGACAAACGTTTGATTTGAAATCATACCTATTTCTTCTGGAAAATTCAAAATAAGATTTCACATTTCCATCTTTTCATGGACTACTTATGTCTTTTTTGCATAATTTAGACGGGTGGAATTATAAAAACGAAACATTATATAAATGAATTTTCTTCATTTATTTTTAGCATGCTTAGATTTCTTTCAAATTTCGGTGGCTATTTGAAAGACTTCCTTCAAGATAACTTAGGATCTTCATTTTGAAAGATAATTGTAAGTACTGATACTTTCCAAATGTATTTTCCTTCATAACAGTCGAGCCTGTACGTGCTTTTTTGATAGTACTAACATTTGTCCAAATAAAGCTAATGTATCAGCATTAGCAGGACGATTGTAACGTTTAAAAAGTAAATAGAAAGGGGCGGATACCTGTAATGCTTTGAATGCTTTACAGAGAATGCACTGTTCCCTTGAGTTTACGGGGGAATAAAGACATATTCAGGTCACGTCATGTATAGTTAAGGTATAAACAGGTGTTTTTCTTGCTTCCTCAAAGATCAAATAAGGAAATGCCAATGGCGCTAAGACTTTCCTAGGCTTCCCTTTGGTACAACCTGACACATCCATTAAACATGTCGGTATAATAGGTTTAAGGAATGAAAAGTCGGATGATAGTTCAAGAGAACTGTGCCGTAAAGGATGGGAGGCGGAAGAAGAAGAAGGGGACGCAGAAGAAGAAGAAGGATAAGAAGGAGAGGAGGAAGAGAAGAAGGAGGGGGAGAAGGAGAAGGAGGAGGATGAGAAGAGGGAGGAGGAGGAGTAGAAGGAAGAGGAGGAGGATGGGAGGTACGAATTTAGTGAAAGACGAAGATATGGAGGATGGAATATAAAGAGGGAAATAAACCTATTCTTTATCAAGTTAAAAGTAGAAAGAACAGTTTCAAGAAGCCTATTAAAGGGGAGAAAGAAAATGAAGAAAAGTGGGAAGACGCTCAACGTAAACAACTGTGGAAGAAACGAGGATGACGAGAGAGAGAGAGAGAGAGAGAGAGAGAGAGCTGGAAGGGATGGGGAAAGCTGGAAGAAAGAGGGATATACGGAAAGACACGTCGAAAAAAAATGACAGAAAAGGTAAAGGAAGAGAGAGGGAAAACAAGTTAAGAGAGAGAGAGATAGAGAGAAAAAGATAGATAGTGAATCATTATCAGACAGAAAAGGGACACCATGCTGGGCACGACGACGACAGGCTACCAACTGAAGCCATTTCTTATAATGATAAAGTGCAGAGAAAAGTCATCAGGTGACACTACTCGGTGAAGGGTGAAGCCATTTCTTATGAATGGCTACTATGTTCCTAGTTCGCTCCCCTTCATTACATAATAATACAAGCGGAAAAGGTGAAGTAGTTACAAGGAAAGCTCAGTCCGAATCGACTACACTAGTCTTTGTTCAAAGATAAAGATCCACAAACAGAGGAAGACGTTTGGTAAATAGAGCAGGCAATGCCAGTAGAGACAATAACTGAGGGTTAGGAGTATGTCCTAGATTTGATCAAACCAAGAAGTGCCTCTGTTTGATAGCAAAGTACGAATAGGTGACACTCAAGACAGTGTCTGTTAAAATGGCACACCATAACCCTTCGGAGTGGAATAGAAAGAGTGATGACGTAATGCTAAGGAGAATGAAATGGAAGGAATACATTTGAGAAGAAGAAGAAGAAGAAGGAGAATGAAATGGAAGGAATACATTTGACAAGGAAAAGAGAGAGGTGGCGGTTAAGAAAGGAAGACATCATAATGACATTTTAAGACTTTTATATGAGAAAGACATTATACATAATGCTAAGGTAAGCGTATTCCTAATGTTATTGATCAGATTTTTTTTTAGAGTTCATCATAAAATTGGTTAAAATCATCCTCTATAAGATCCTATCAAGCAACATTTATACTTGCAAAAGTGGGTCTTTATAAATGTACAATCAATTATTTGTTCATGTAGATATTTGGTTTATTCCCCCCCCCCCTGACTCCGCGCGAGTATTTGTTCCTCAAGTCCATTATCTGAGTGACGTCATATCATAATGACATTTTACTTGCTTATTGTCTTTATGCCCTGTGGTCATGATGAATAGAAGATGATTAAAAGACAATGCTGAGTGTGAAATATGAGAGATGAAACACTAATCTCCTTCATGGACCAGCTATCCGTTATCCCGTAGAAGTACTTGGAATCTCCCTAGGGCAGTAAGTAGGGTTATATGACAGAGATACGTCATAGTTTTGACCGTGTCTCTCTCAAACTGATTTATGCTGAAAATTTGTAAAACAATTAATGATAAGAATGTTATCAGGGTGCTTGATAAGAAATCCACAGCCCCAGTTGTTTGATTTCACGTAATGTTGTACTTGTAAGAGTACTTTCTTGGTGAATGCACCCATGAAATACAATGTTGGTTGGTGTATGCCTGAATTTAACTGTATAAACGTTAATGCTTCCGTTGAACAAACAAAAGCAAAAAGCAAACATAGGCTATTGATCGCCACACACCTAGTATACAGGAATGTGGCGCCACAATGTGCTATGTAGCATTCAATTATGATCTGATTGGCGCAAAGCGATTTCGCCGGATGTACCTTGCCTCCACACTCACTCTTGTTGCTCATAATAATGTGATAATTATCGTCATAATGTCATTCCCGCCATTTTCTTTCAAAACTTATACCTCGTAAACCCTCGTATAAACTCCCTAGAGATGACCCCCAACAATTTACAGGGGTGGAAATCCATTCTTTTAGGAGTCATGTTATAGGGATTTCAACTTTTTGATTGGAAATCTACACTCAGTTGTGGAATCCACTCTTGAAGACGAGTATTAAAATTCCTACATTGGAGTGGAGTTCAGCATAATGAGAACGGATGAAGCTCCAAACGAGGGAATCCCGAGTGTTACTCCGTATTAAAGAGTGGATTTGATTTCCTCTATTGAGAGAGCACGACAAAAGAGTCAAGTCTACACATAGTTGGTTGCAACGGTTCGATGACTGCCTCGTTTTGTGAGCTCCCTAGGATGGATTAGACAGAATATCGGTTGCCCCCACCCACGTATTTCAAATCAAATACACACCTTTATACAGCATGACTCCTTTGACATGTTCACTATACAGTATACACCCTAGTTAATGTAAGATGTGGAGGACTGGGGGGTTTCAGCTCGCTTTCGTAAGATGAGAAGTACAATCAAGTGTATAGTGTATTGGTTGTAAATGATGGAAAACGGGAATAAGAGAGGGAGAGAGAGAGAGAGAGAGAGAGAGAGAAAGAAAGAAAGAGGAGTAGTTATAGAAAAGAGTAAGAGAGTAAATTTCGAGAGTCACATTCCGAATCTGCTCATACTAGAAGATTAAAACTGTCAAGTTAATATCTTGTTTGCAATTGTCCACTACATTTATAAAAGCAAATTAGATGAATATCCGGTTTTATTTTTCATTTAGGGTCACTCAGCTAATTTTAGGGTCATTGAGCCAAGCATCACTGCATCCTTCAAGTGGTTTTATACTTGGTAGTCCCGTTCTTTCCGAGAAGCGAGACGTAAAACGCATGGTAAGACCTAATTACATCTTAGCAAGATGACAAAAGTTCTTGGTGAACACCGTCACGAAGATGCTCAACAAAAGACACAGTTGTCTTTAATCAAACATTGTGACCTTAAAATGGTGATGCGTTTGACGTAGATGAACGGTGGAGAGCAATAAGTTATGAAAGTATGTGAAGGACACTCGGCGCCCATACAATATTGCTGCCTGACCTAATTAAGTTCCCGGGCTCTTACTTTATCCGAGTCCCTCCGAAGTGGTGAGCAAGAAACCATGCAGGTACTAGGAATGTGACAATGTTGAAAATAACTATTATCATTTATAATTGAAAAATAAAATGACAAAAAGTTCAAATAAACTAGGTGTATATACCTCAAACCTAGTTTATTTGCACTTTGCCCGGGGAAAGAAGTTAATTTTAAGCCACGTTTACATTGTATATGTAACATCTTACCTGTTTTAATTACACCGGGGGTAATATAAGTTTTCCCGCCCAATTTCATATATTTGTTACTCAAATATATTAAGGTGCATCAAAATTCACGCATTATCGTGTTCCGATCGATATCGGTCTTTCAAATTAAAATACGGGCGATGGAATTCATTTGGAGATACGTGAATCGATTTAATGAGCATCCAAATTAATTTATCGGCAAAATCATTTTAAGTTAGGGCATTCCAATTTTTGTTATCCGAATTCGTTTAGATGGTATGGCCTCCAAAACGACTCGTTAACGTCCATACGAAGTAGTGAACGTACACATGATTTCAAATTTCGTGCACTGAATTTCGAGGTTCGTGTATTGAAATGTACAAAGTAGGCCTTAGGAGTCTGTTTTGGGCAATCCCTTTCGTTTTGGGGAATTCTTAATTACATTCAACCGAATGAATAAATTGCAAAATTGAACTGGAAAACCCATTGTTAATACTGCATAATTGATAATGGACAAGTAGATATGTCTTTCAAAATAGTAATGATTCGAGAAATATCAATATACAGTGCGTCCCTGAAAAAAACGAAAACGAGCATTATCGATGTTTTATCATAACTTTATCATAATTATAATCAATAAATGACACATATCTGTACAGCTTAGACCCTCCTCTTTCATTTGATGCAAGTCATATCATGCATATTTCCATGCATGAGTGATTTAAAACAATTTGAGGAAAGGATACCAAAAATTCATTTGGCGAAAGGTATCTTAATTTCAAAGGTAAAGTCCCGTTTTTAGAAAGTTCATTTTCTGCCCTTTCATAATGACACCTGAATCAGGAAAAATTGTTAAAAGTAATGCTTGCATTTCCTTAATCTTATTAAACGAATCCGTTCCACTGGCTGTCTACCCTAACAACAAAGGAGGTGAAAGACTTCATGCATGGCTCATCGTCAACGAAACTGAGTTTGTTGTTTGTTGCTACGGCAGGCAGCCAGTGAGGAAGCATGCTTTTGCTTTGACCCCCCCCCC
>BEXV01002143.1:0-14541 GCA_003118195.1 Hemicentrotus pulcherrimus | reverse complement strand
AGGGGTGTTTTCAAAAAAAGGGAACGAGCATATGCGTACCCTAAATAACACTGAGTGGGGGGGGGGGCGGGGCATATAGATCCCACTTTCGTGCGCAAATAAATTATTACACTTTTGGTTTGAAGCCACGTACTAGTACTAGTCAGTGTTCATGTGTATCCGATTAGCTGACACCAGGTTTAGTTGAATCAGGGAGGTGGATGAAAGGAGTGGAAACTCTTGTAATTTATTCAAACGCATTCGTGAGTTGTAAACCGTAACAATGGGATCTGTAACATTTCACTTGGCTTTGAAGTTCCATGCTAGGAGGTCAGGCACCAGTTAAACATTTATTACAAAATATTAAATTACCGGCAAAATTTCAGTGTTAATTATAAACTTTATATCGGGATTGTATTGGGAATAGTGCACCAAACATTTTTTTTTCCTTCAAATTCAACTTCGCTCTTCCTATAATTTGTGTGCCAGAGTTGGTTTTTAAAAAAATTACCTCCTGTCAAAACTCAATATTTTAGGATAATGCGCTAATTTTTGCGTGTTTTAATGTCCCGATATTTAATCCATGATTTACAATCTTCGATAACTATAAGTTTTCTAATGCGTGTTTTTGCGTGTTTTTTAATATTTTTTGCAGTTGGAGAAAAGTATGATAGTACTTAAGTTTGTGTTCGCATGTTCTACCCATAACAAATTCAACAATTGATGAGAAATCATTGAAAGGGACAGCCAACAGTTCCTAAAGTACCATTCTCTAATGTAGGTATTCTAAATCCAGAAATTGCATGCGCTATTTTTTCTCGCCACCTGGTCAACAGTTGCAGATTAGCGCAAAAATTTTCGGCGGCTTGGAGCATGGGTTCAAAGGAAATCGGCTTTATTCCACTCCTTTCTTTCACCTTCCTGGTTAAATAAACAAAAGTGTTTATGTGTATGCAAACTGCACAGGTCTCTACGGCCCTCCCCACACACAAATAAATGCACACAACCGATGTGTAAAGGAAGTTTGTTTGGTCCTTTAATTACCTTTTTTTTAAACAATACTATTTCAATTACGCATTAGTGGTTTCAAATGTAACTACTATTTTTAGAAACCTCGTTTCCCTTTGTTCATATTATCTTTTAACTTTGAATAAACATTGTTTATTTCACTTTCTACACCAGATTATTGGAAGTTGGAAACCGCTATTCCTACGTACATCACAGACGACAGGGATTTTCACATCGAAGGTATGCAGAGATCGAATTAAGACTGCACATTCTGCGGGTCCACGTGCATCTGACAAATCACACTCCTACCGGTCCGAAGCTCTGCACGGATAAAGATTTAAAAATCTGCGGGTTAGCCTATAACACTGACAAATCCCATTCCTACAAGTCTGAAGAACTGCAAAGATCAACGATATTGAAATCTGCGGGTCAGCCTAACTCTGCCTATTCCCCCTGCTCCAGGACAGAATGCCTTCACAGATAAAAGACTTTGCAGGACATATATATTAAAAGAGATCAAAGACTTTCAATTCTAAGGGTCTGCAGCTCGAGCTCTGTACTGTCACAGTTTCAATTACTCGAACCATCCCCCTTGAAGGTTACACGAGGGATCAATCCTGTCGATGGCATTGAAAATCGCTCCAAAATATCGCCATGTTCTCATATTCATGGCTTTTATAACCCCTGCCGCCTGTACAGGTAAACTTTCAAAATTGACATTTATAAAAGGTTCAAAAGGGATGTGAAAGTAAAAGCAGCGCGTTATCGATGTAAGTTTAACACGAAATATGTATATCGTGTACAAAACAATACTACACTGTGAAAAAATTGGGCAATATTTTTCGACCATTTGCCCAACGTTGTGCCAATAGTCAACCCAACCATCTATTGTGCAATTTTTTGCCCAGTGGTATTGGTAAACGTAAGCACCCTACTTCACACGTGCATAATTGTTTCGTATTTTGACCAAAATTTGGGCAAAGATATGACCTTTCAACTGCCCGACTACAGTAGCCCACTTGTTGGGAAAATCTTGACCAGCTGTTGGACCATTGGGAAAAAAATTACCCAATAGATGGTTGGGTTGACTATTGGCACAACGTTGGGCAAATGGTCGAAAAATATTGCCCAAATTTTTCACAGTGTAATACAAATTCATTATTCTGCATGATCCATGATGGCACACAGCATTTACTACAAGTTATCAATAGATGTTTTATATCAATAAATACATATGAATTAAGGGAAAATGTGAAACCGTGTGACTAACAAACATTGGGTAATGCTGAAAAAGGTGAATTATCAACAGATCTTCCCTTTGTCCTTCGCTTTGAAATAACATGTTCATATTAAGCTAAAGGGGTTTGTTTTATCTTTATTTCTAGATGTTCAAGTACCTGTCAATTGCACGAGTGGAGCCGTGATAACATCTCCGAATTATCCATCTACATACCCGCAATTTGAGCACATCGATTGGTTTTTCACGGCACCGGAAGGAAGAATGATCCTTCTGGCCTTTAATAACTTCAGTCTAGGGTCTTTAGATGACGTCGTGGTCATAGACATCGTTGACGATCGAAATAGGCAGCGCTACAGTGGAGAGGAAAACACTATTCCTCCATTTTTGTCCAGGAGAAACAGCTTGCTCTTGAGATTTACATCAGATGAAAACCCCACAGGAAATGGATTCAACATTTCCGCCACATGTTACGAGTTGTCAGGTATGGATTTTCGAATAATGATTATCGAATAACTAGACTTATCAAGCGGCATCTTTTAGGTGTCATTGAAGACGAGCAATACAACATCACGAATGTTCAGAGGAATATGTGTTTAAAGAGAAGCGAGCGCAAATTTGGAATAGTTATTACAAAATATTGGGTAAAACAGCAAATAAGAGTTGGAATAATTACAAAAAAGGGAACATCTTACTTCAACGAAGATTAAATTCCAACATGTATCGTCATCATTTTTTTTTTAAATATTCCAAATGCTTGAATAGTGCCTTGGTATTCACGAACACATCCCTCCAACAACTAATTATTCAAAGGAGTAACACGTGTTCGTTAGCGGAGTCGAAAATAATCCGTAAACTCGGTACATTCATGAAGATTTTACACAAAATATGACCCCTTTTCGTCTAAAACAGGTACACAAATTCGCAAATTCGCAAAAATGTACACTTGTAATTTACGTCTTTTAAATCATTTTAAGGAACACGAGTAGGGCGTCTTGTGGATGGCAATACACCAGCAGAGGGTTTCCTTGAACTACAAGCTGAGGCAGGAGGCGAATGGATGAGAGTGTGTGCAGAACACTCAGCTGATCGGCTGGCGGAGGTTGTCTGTGGGGAACTTGGCTTCCCTGGCGTTAAAGAAATGTCCTATGAGAACAGGGGGTGCTCCTCGGAATTAGGAGCTGACCAGGATTGTATTCGAGCCCCATACTGTGGGAATTGTAAGTAGCTTGGCTTGGTAATTATTGTTGTGGTGGTTATTTTAAAGAGAAGGTTTTTCTTGGTCCCATTTTCTTTCCAGAGAGTTTTTGACAAGTTTTTCTTCTTTGTGTTTGTATGAGCGTGCGTGTATATTTTATTATGCTTCTTTTAATATAAATACAGAATAGCATGTTCGTGCATGGCGCTATTCCTTCAAACTCAGTGTTTGTACTTACCTTTTATCCAATAGAATTCATACCAACTAGATTCGATGTTACTGCACTGCATCTACGTATTATGACCATATATCAATGTAAAAATCGGGATTTCCATTGTGAACAAAATTATAAATTTCTAAAACACTTACGAGTATCATACAGCATCAACTCGAGCGTCGGTTACACACTTTGCCCAACTAAAAGTAATATGTAGATACTATTAGGCAAGAAATTCTACTCTATGATGTACAGAATGATGTGCATGTATCTTGACAGACGCATACCGTTCACAGGATTGCTCTGCATCATCTGAAAGGTGCTCATCGTCGCTGGCGGTCAAAGTCAAGTGCTTTGGTGAGTCTTTGACTCTAAGAACATATACGTTGGACATTTTTTGAGGGGAGGGGGAGCTGTTTCTATGGTCAAAATGTATTTGGCCTGGAGATGAGTGAATGAATGATTTAAACATATTCAACGCGTCAGAAACATCGTAGCAAAGACAGAGGAAAGAACAAGGGTTTGTCAGCTTAAATGCCATTTTGTATATACATGTCTCGTCTAGTGTTTTAAAGATGTGCTGAATGTCAGAATGTCATATACTATGTTCATGTTTCATAAAAGATGAACCAGGAATAAACTGGTGAAAACGTATACGTCTCATGTATTATCTCAATTCATTTTTTTATTCTTCAAAGTGCTCATAATTATTATCCTTAAAATAGGACTAGGAAGCTCCACCCCCNAAACTGATACTAATGTAAGAAAACATGAGAAATGTAAGAAGAATAAGAAATAATTCGATCGATATACATATTGTTTTTTTTTATTCAAAATAATTACCAGAGACGGAATCTGCCAAAAATTAAGAGCTATATTGTTCATTATCGGAATAGGCGATGGTGACAGTTTTCCAATATCATTCCTCAGGCATTCAAACTAACTGACTACTTCCGTAGAATGTGCAAAGAAGCAAATATGCATTTCTGTCGTAGAATGTTTGTAACAGCGTAGAGCAGAATACTG
Organism: Hemicentrotus pulcherrimus; assembly: GCA_003118195.1. Taxonomy (NCBI): domain Eukaryota; kingdom Metazoa; phylum Echinodermata; class Echinoidea; order Camarodonta; family Strongylocentrotidae; genus Hemicentrotus; species Hemicentrotus pulcherrimus. The sequence goes on along the minus strand of BEXV01002143.1, from coordinate 9,876 downwards.
AAAAGTGACAGTTTTGTTGTTTGGAGTGACTATTCTTCTATAAATCTATATTCATCTACAGAGCCTGGATTTAAAGGCTGTTATGACTTAGGACACACTAATCTCAAGAACGGATCCTCATACAATTCGACCTCCAAGTGTGTCACATCATGCAGAGTGGCTACATCCAAGGCTATAGCCATTATAGATGGAAGTGAATGCTTTTGCTCAACAACCGATTGCATCGGGCTATCCATCTTCAACAAGGTGGAAGCCCACTCATGTGCTCCACATCAATTAGTTTATAATGGTAAACCAAGAGGGCTATAGGTCATACATTGGGAGTTTAGTTTTACAATCCACCTGTAAAGTCTAAGGTTGGTGGTGAATAAACATTTATGAGAATATATACATTATTCTCATGATAATGAGCCTTCATTCAGTTTGAAATCGATTGCTTTCCCTCTCTCTCTCTCTCTCTCTCTCTTTCTTCTATATTACAATTATTCCTTGTTTCAATATCCCTCTTGTAAAGATTACACCAAAATACTGACTCCCAAAACCGAAGATTTTAAACGACTGGGACTAAATCCTGAGGCCCTAAGAAGTACCGTGCCAGGAACATTGGTATTAAAGATATAAATGGGATTATAATTATTGTACAAGAAAAACAAGATGAAAATACACAAAATGCATGTCATTATGGAAAGAAAAAAAAATCCATATTTATAATTATTATCTATAACATATTCTTCATTTTGCTCTGTCGACATACAGTGACATGATTCCATGCAGGTGTATTTTTTTTTTTACTTCGTTGTCATCTTCGTCTTCTTTTTGTCAGCTTCTGATGGCTACTGTAATCAGATGGATGACGTCATTCATGGATCATGGGATTCTGACATCACGTGGTTTGGTTCAATTGTTCGTCTCACGTGTGATGATGGATACAGGCTGAATGGAGGTGGAACACTGCAGTGTGTAACAAAAGTGTCTTCATACCTTCTTGCCTTGAACGGGTCTATTCCAACATGCGAAATGATTACAGGTAAATAGCTAAAATCGATACATTCAAGGTAAAAATTGAAGACCCAAACAGATTAAACACCCCGCCTCCCGCATATGCAGGTATAGCAAAATGAATTTGTGCGTGTGAGTGAGGGTGGGGCGGGGTCGTTAATTTCGCGTCCCATGTCAAGAAGTGAACAGAGAACCGTTTATCAACGACCAAAATTGAAAACATTTTCCGAGGGGCTATAATACCTAAATGCGCCACTGAATGATATTACTATTGGATGAAATAACATAATTAATACAAGATATATAAAGCATCCGTTAGGGTAATCTAAACATTGTTTTGGAGTCCAGTGTGTTACTATAAGTAGAAATAAAGATACATGAAATGTAATTGGTAATGGTGTGGCCCGAAGGCTGCTTTAGGGCTGAATTGAGCCAAAGGTAGAGTTCGATCCTGCAATAATTGAAAATCTAACATTTAAATTGTTACCATATCAGGAATATACGGATAAGAAGCTATATTAAGTATGCGCTAACCCGGAACCGTTTTTTAGGGAGCATGGAGGGTTTGCATTCATGTGCCTCGCAAACAAAATAAAAAAAAAACTACAAAAGCTGTTTTAATAAAGAAAATCGGGGGAGGAGTCTTGGGTATTTTGAATTATGTTACATTTTGGGTATAGTTTTCCTTATTGCCCATTCCATATTCTGTGTCTGATATTTCTTACTACTTCCTTTGTAAATTTGATTTATAAGTCGTTAATTTCTTTTAAAATGTAAGATACGTTTGATGGTTTTGGCAAAATTGATGTAAAGCTCTAGTGAAAAGTTATAATGTATTATTATTTGTATTATCTCAATAATTTGACGTGGCGACTTTTTTAAACTTGGGTGCAAAATGATCAAACTAATTGTTGAAATAAATTATTCTTTATCATTCAGTGACAACACAAGGCATATATACAACGGCACAATGGACAGGTAAAATTAAATTTATATTCATCACGCTTACATTGTGTTATCACGGACACCCACAACATATGGACAAAAACAGTTCGACGATGATTGAGTGGAATTCAATTGATATTTGTTAATGTTCTCCCACTTATTGTTCCCTACATCCCCGAAGAAAGAAAAATAAATAATGAGAAATAAACAAGTAAACAAAAAAATGTAAAAAGCTACATTACGGATGCACTTTTGTCCATCCTATACTTTCAGTAGATTTAATCGTGTCTTCTTTTTCTCTTTTTCTTTCCCAAGACCCAATGTATATATATTTCAATGTATTTTGCTTTGCCTATTTATTACAACAATGCATAACGTAATGTTTACTGTGATTGGAACCAAATAAAGTTCAATTCAATTCAACGTTCTGAATTCCTGAAGCATAGTGATTCAAACAAAATCAGTAAAAGTGAGATTTGCCATTCGTGTTACTCATTCACTTTTCAAAGCTCATCAAACGATACTGAAAGTTTTGATTATGTATCATGGATAGACAGACAATGGTGCCTCTTATGAATCGCACTTAAGGCAACTTCAATACTTTTTTTTAATCAAAGTGTAAGGGCACATTATCTCATAATCAACTATTGATTACACTGTTACACTCGATTGTGAAACTTCGAAGTGAAATGTATTTCCAAATTCATCCATATCCTCTTAAAGTTCGAGTGATCTTTAAACCACTCGAAATATATTAGTTTCCGTATGTTTCAAATCCCAAAGCTATACCCCTTTTGAAATAACAAAATGCTTTTGGATACACATTTAAAGTTACATTTCATTCTACTTCGACTAAATATTATACAAATAAGACGGTAATGCAAGTTTCGTAGCTGCATTACTGAAACTTGTTCATGTGTAACGTCTTCAATTCTAATGACGAAGTGCTTTAAACCATGCGTCATTTCCTTCATACTATTATTGATTTATTCAGTTTTTGTAGATAATGTAATTTCAATAAAGGGTACGGGAATTTCAAATTGAAAAAGCAAATTGAGTGCTATAATAATGATTATTGACATTTTGTTTAAATATATCATGTTGGAAATGTGCAATTGGTGTTAGAACTGTAATCATAACAACTGTAATTTGTATTCTTTCATACACTATACTATGGACACTAATGTCACCTTTAACGAAGACAATACGTCAGCATTTGAAGGTTAGTGTAACGTATCTTTGGACATTATCATCATCCCAAACTATGAAACCTGAAATCTAATTGGATGAAGAAAAAACATTTGTTTCTTGTCATCATGGTGATTAATTTGAGAAAGTGGACGATTGGGGAAACTTTGATATTCATTTGCAAAACTTTGATTTGTTTAAAAAAAAAAAAAATTAATAAATATTTATGTGAAATTGATAAAAGACTTTCGTCGTATCATATCTACTCTATCAAAATCAAATGGGCTATTGTAAGCGGGGAAAAGTACAACATATTGATTCATGTGTCCATAATATCGATACAACATTGATCATTAATGCAGTCATGTGACACCTAGGTATCCCAGTCATACCGACATGACCGAAACCAGACCGATTAAAAAATCACATTACACTGTATGGCCAACAATCTTTTAGTTTGGAATTGGTCTGGAGGTGTTTATATACGTGGCTAAATTATTAAAGTCCCCTAGATTAACCTTGTTTTAATGAATAATTAAAACGGATCAATATGCATATATCTTTAACTTTTTTGAAATCTATGAAATCACAAAGATTGTGAACCCAGCATGAAAGCTACCATCTTGAAGCCCGTGCTCATGGGATCTACGTACGGCCTGGCAGCTATCATTCTCATCATAATGATATACTGGATCACAGCTCAGATCAGACAGCATCTCTCTTCAAAGAATCAAGATCCTGCCTCACAGGTAATACCACCCCCTACAAATAAGGTAACACTTTACCCTTTCAGTTCGGCTGCTTGCTCAGCCTCTCTACACTACCATAGGTTTTTTAACGTGCAATTTTGCACAAAACAATAAGGCACCAACTGAAATGAGTGATTACTTTCAGCTACTCATGAGGGACCTTAAATCCACAAGCCTTGCTTTCAACCAAGGTCACCTCATCTTTCTTTTGTAACGCCATATTCTGTAAACTTGTTATAGTCATGTCATATTTGTAAAGTGTGTTATGAAAGAAAGATAAATAAAATTTGAAACTTAGAACGTGAAACTTTGTGTAACATAATGGCAATGTCCGATCTTCATTAAGTCCAAAACAGCTAGACCATTTAATACCGTTATAGATTAATCATCCACTGGGAACAGTTATTCATCTTCAAGCCTTTGGTATTTTTTCCTATGATACATATACAATGGGAGCCAGAGGGCTTACTTTGGTGGCATATAAAGAGTTAGACAAACATGAAAAACCGTCTTAAAATCAATAAATGAGATCACGAAATATGAGTAAACACTGGGCCAATCACGGGCCAAACTGTAGATCAGAGTAAAAGAAAATTAAAACGACATTTTTAACACATGCGATGTAAGCAATACATGGTAAATATGTGAGATTTAAACATTTTCAGAACTGGATTATCTTCTTTAATAATTTTCTTTTAAATTCTCTGACATGTGTATATTTCTATTTTATAGTACTTTGAAAGCTGATGTTTAGTTAAAGCAGGGATATTCATTTCGTTATTTAGCCTACAACAGTTTTAGTCTTTCAGTTTTGGTATTTTTTCAGTACATGATCCCAACAATTCTGTTTTGGTTTGTGTATATCCTCCTTACTCCCGTGAAATAACAAGTGTTCAAACTTATATTTCGTGTCAGTAAAGATGTAAGCTGATCTCGAAACAACGTTTTAAAGCTATTTATGGTGGCATAATAAAGACCAAGTGTTTTGCTCTATACTAGTACATAGTATGAGATGAAACCAACGTATTAATTCAGAATGGGTTTAGCACATATTCCATTGTGAAATGAGTTTGAAATGTGGTATAGAAAATAATTAAAATTGAATCATGTCCGTAACATAACTATTTGTACTATATACAATGGAGGGATATATATTGTATAATGATGCACCCGGGCATTTTTCACATTTTAATTTCCATTTTTTTTTCTCCACATCTCCAACAGATTTCTCACACTACTTTGGACATAACGCGGCCCATCCAGCAAGGAAACGCTGACGTTGGTAGAGTGACGATCAGAACGGATTCTGTGTTATACGAGACCATCACTAACGAAACACTCGGGGCACCATCTAGAAGGACAGAGGGGGAGCAGGATACAGGGGAAGATCCATTTGGATACATCATTGATGATCCACAACCGAATTGGAATACAAAGGCCACAGCTGATGGCGCGTTGGATCCTCGAATATATCCACGAGGACAAGTTCAAAGGCGACATGAATTAGATGAAGAAGGATATCTTGTGCCGAACTTATTGCAATGAAATTAACCTCTCTCCTTGCGGCAATAGAAATGAATGCAAGAAAGTCGTACATGCTTTAAATGCTCGTTATGTGATTGTGACAAATACCGCGTTCCCAAGATATTTGTTTCGCAAAACGTAGCAAGAAGAAGGTGAAACGATGGCACAGTCACAAAAATTTAGACAGGTTGCTAGTAGATTAAACTTTGTAGAGGGATATTTGTTTAGCCAAATTCTCACCAAAGTTGGTCAACACTGCATGTCAGCAAAGCGTCAGATCGAGGAGAATAGCTAGAAAAACAGCTGGAGCTATAAGTGAGGACTTGTCAAAATTGCCAGCACAGCCTGAACAGCCCCATAGCAGCACCAATCCATCCATAGTTTCCTGCAGTAGAATTTATCATGACTACCTTACCATTGATGATGAGAACATTTGCCCTGACAAATTGTTTGCAACTCACAGATTACCGGGGTGACTGATAATGATACTCATTTGATATCAGAAAGTTGATAACAGCATCCGCCATATCCAAAAGTCACCCAACCACCCATCTAGTATTGGTGTTGCTGACTGAGAGGCTTAGAGACAGTGAATTCCGGAATGAAGAAAACAAAAGAACGTGGCTTTGAATTGCAGGTAATGAGTTTCTTGCTGACTTATCAAGTCACACCATGACAACAGTGAAGACACTTACAGAGAACGAATGTTCAAGAGGAAGATCCGAACTAGATTAGATAATTAAAATAAAGATTCTTCAGCGTTGGTGATCAAAGTCAAGGTGGAGAACTTTTTATTCAGGACCCTTTTTATAATAACGTTAGAAATCTTTCTGTAAAGCAATATTCTGAAGAATTTCTATGCCAAATATAATTATGATGTTATATGTATGTACATTTATTTTGATTCCTTGTACGTTTGTAAAATATGAGCAAAACAAATTTCCAATATTGGACAATAAATTGAAATTGAATTGAAATTGACATTGAAATGAAAATACATTTACGTGGCTTTAAAGAAAAGTGTCTGAAGTTTATTACAACAGTTATGTACCATATTCTCCTGAATTATGGTCCAAACGTGTGAGCATCGTAACACACATAATGAAGGTCAGCCAACCTAAGAAACAACCAGTTGTGTTTCCAACGCCAAACATCAATCTAGAGTCAGGGGACCATCATAAGACACCTTTTAGCAGAACTTTGAAGTGAGGATATAAGACCTCAAATAGAGACCCAAATGCTAGAAAATTTGATACATACAACACTAACAAAGAGAGTAATTACGAGTAGATATAGAAATACACCCGGAGCGGATTCGATGACATAATGTTGTTTAAGTGAGATCACCATATTGATCAATGAAGGCATTTTTGTCAGTATTTTAGTATTTTGCACAAAATTTAGTGAAAGCAATGTTTCAGTTTGAGTGTTTACCTGTTTGCACAAGCTATGCAATAAAGATATAATTTTGTGAATTAAAATAGATTTTCATTTGAAGCTTAACTAAGTGATATTGATTCAGGCATGAATGTAATTGAGAAGGTTGCGATACTAAATGATAACTAGATTTACTGAATGTTTAACAAAATGTGAGGAAAAACAAATCATATTCTACAACAAATATTTATTGTTGCAGAATATTGAGTGAGGTTTTGCAAAATAAAGGTGTAAAAGAAAAGTCTTGTCAAAGTAAAACTGGTTTTGATTAGAAAGGGTCAAACACATGTTGGTTGTTATTAGGAGTGTTTAAAGCTGTTTTCTCAGCCAGAATGTTTAGTAATCTGGAAGAGGAAATCGTTAGTTTGTAATATTGCAAGATGCTATTGCAAGATGCAAGTGTATATTTTTGGCATTAGAATGTTTATCCGTGTACTGCACACTTATGTATTAGATGCATGAATCATGAAAATTTACATTTTATGTGAAGGTAGAAAGTAATAAATAAATGTGTAATAAGGTCTGCAAAAACAGACTACATGTAGTATCCATATGCCATAATTACACATTGTGTATAAGAACCATATATTGGAAACATGACACCCCGTGTAGAATGTATTGAGTGTTGAAACACAGCCTGGAAGATGAGCAATGAAGGATTCAGCACACAATCAAGATTTTATGGGGTTTTAGCATGAAACCCGAGACTTAGTTGTCATTTGTTTGGTTGTACGAACTTGAGAACAATGTACTTTATATGATATCGAACGGAAAGTATTTAAGTTTCCTTGATATGAAAGAAACTATTAATGGAAATGAGTCAATGTTGACAAATCATATAATTTCTCTCAAAAAAATCATGAGCAATGAATTGGGTTCAAAGGGGTATGGTCAAACATTCTAAAATTAAAGAGGTGAAACGAAGTGAAAATGTCTTCACTAGGTTGAATTAGAATGTTTTTTTAAAAACATATTTAAGTGTTATGCATTTTTTTTAAACGAACGTTGTTCTTGACAACCAGAAAGCTTGCCCGAGGGTTTCTTAATGTATTTATTAATCAATACTCAGCTTCCTATAATTAAGTATTAGGGACACTTGTGAAACATATTCAAATGGCTGTAAATCAGCCAACTTTCCAAATTACTCAGCAGAAATTAGAAAAGGAATTATCTGGTGAAGGCAATATAAGTATGAAAACCAAATTAAGACAAAATCTCTCCAAAATTCATTCATTAATTTATTTTTTCCTATCATTTGATGAATCAACCTCACATATACATATGTATGTTGACTTTTCTAATGCTTTACCCTCCCATGCCTTTCATAACAAAAGGTACATAAACATATACCAGAAAAGGGCATTAATACCCGTCCTAATGATATTTAACATGTATTATCTTCCTCAAATATATGCATATAAGCTAGTGTGGCATAAAAAATGGGATACTGCGTGTTCTTACATCTCTTGCTTATTCATTCACCATTGTTTATCGTCAAACTGAGAAAAGATCCTGAACAAAATTATGTTCTATGAATGTATAATGTTTCAGAGATAAGTAGAATGCTTGATCTAAGCTCTGAATATTTTGGAATCCGCATATAATTATGTACCTGTTGGAGCATTATGCAATCTCACATACATGGAACCTATACTTTTTGTTGCCTGTGATGGCGACACAGCGTGAGTTAACATCAATTAACCAATCAATCCATCCATCCATCCACCAATTGCTCAACAAACAAATAAATGAATAAATAATTGTATTTCTGAGCGTTTATAACTTATGTGTTGTGTAATTCGTAAAAACAAAACAATGTATCATAAATTGTTGTCTTTTTAAACAGTTTCCTAAAACAAATAGTGGTAAAGAATGATTGTTACTAGTAAAAAAAACCCCAAAACATACAAAATAAATGAAAAATGTAAAATGTTCTCAGTATGTGCAATGAATTATAATTCCCTTATCTTAAACACAAAAAAACCCTGAACATTTTTAAATTAAAAAAAAAAAAAAACATTTATTATGTTTTGCTTACATCTGTAAATTGAGCATAGGGTAGCTTTAAAGGAGGGTTGATAAGAAAAATATTACAATTAATGAAATTCAACAAATTTTGAATATTATGAATAATATTTTGAATAATTATATTATAACACTTCATTATCAAGATTCAATTCAATTAATGATTTGAAAACACCACTGACACTAAAAAACAATCATTTAAACAAGCCTTTACGAGCGACTCGAAGCAAGAATGTGAAAGCGATCGTTTTCGGTTTAAGGGCTGTGACGTAAGAGGGAAGACACGATGCCATCATGATATCATGCAGCGATGGAGGTGCTACATAAATCGCATTTGTTTGCCCTTTTCTAAGAATACATCCACCTGTGTCATGGAGTGCACTGTTTGTGCATAAATGAATAATAGTTACATAACTTTCATGAGCACGTATTAAGTATTCTGTTTCCGTGTATCTCACTTTTCGGTCTGCAATGACCTTTATCTGCTAATGCTCAGACCGTAACTATGAACTGGATTTTTAGCAGCAGGTCTTTCCTCTTTTATCAAAACACACACGTTCCGGATGTAAAAACATAGATGCACAGCGGACAAAATTTAGAGTTTCAGTTTCAGTTTAGTTTTATTTAATTTTTCCATTTTTTCTAGCATCATTGCAAACACAAAACAAATCAATATGCAGTAAACAATAATTGTATAGTATACAACATGAATATACAAATCAATATACAGTAAGCAATGCAAAAGAATCAAATCAAGCGTGACGAAAAGACAAATCAATTACTAAAACATTATTCATAATTTGGATTATTAACCAAATATAGAGTTAACATGGAAAATAAATATTATGATTCTTTAAGTTTTTTAAAGTTTTTTTTATCTATTATCCTTTTTTAATCAAAATGGAGGAAATGGAGAGGTCCACTAAGAAGCAAGGCTTGTTTAGTGTGGATCCCTCAGATAGTGAGTAGAATAGATCTCTTTAAAGATAGAAAATGAAATTAAGACAAA
>BEXV01002142.1:54807-75788 GCA_003118195.1 Hemicentrotus pulcherrimus | reverse complement strand
TCAGCCGCCGAGCAGGCTACTTTTGGGTAATGTGACCATAGCATTATCAAGAACAAACCTGCTTATTTAAACTATGCATAAAATTTGAATACATTAGTAAACTGGTATATTGTGTATCACCTTTTGTTATTGTTTATAATTAGCTTCATCTCGAGGACTTTGTGCAGTCACCTCAGCAGAAGGAAGTAGACTTCTTTGAGGAACATGTCGATGCGCCCTCCAACATCACACCAATCCCTGCAGAAACAAGCAACTCCAGGATAACTAGCGCTCAAGAATTGGTCCAAAAAGTTCCTGTTCCAGTACCGTCGGCTTCGCCCAAACCAGGTGAGATGATGCTTCAGATGATTTTCAGGCATAAGCCTGAATCCAGGCCCTGGCGATTTAATTCCAGGCCATAGTTTAGGCTTTTTTTTTGTACAAAATAGCTCATTCTAGGTGATTTTCAGGCCCTCTGATCAATCCTACCTGGCATCCCTGGAAACATGTATTTCAGGATCTGTCTAGGGCAGTGAAAAAATGCACAGGAGCTTCAATGATCTGCAAAAGATCTCCTGTAAAAGTAACATTATATTCCTTACATTAGATATCACTGTGAGAAACTCACACTTCTACAATGCCATATCCTAAAAGAGCTCTCACGAACACAAAGGTTTTTGTTACACTTGTCTAGGCTGTGTGTGTGTGTGTGTGTGTGTGTGTGTACATGAATTTCACAGATGCATCAATCTGGTTTGAATTTTTTTTTGCCCGGAGAATGACCTTAAATGTCACCGTCCGAAAGACGCGACTCTTTTGTCGACATTAAAGTCCATCAGAGTCAGTTTGAAGGCTAAGACAGAAAGCTGAGCGTACCACTACCGGCACTGTTGAACCATTTCACATCTCTCTTCACCATCTACCCTGCCATTAAGTTGGTTTTGAAAAAAATCAGAAATACGAGAGCAACAGATTGGTGAAAGTCTGAGCAATATCCGATTAAAAACAGGAAAGTTGTGAATTTTTGTAGTTGTCACCGATGAAACAAAAATTGGCAACACTTTGGCGTATCTTGTGAACTCCTCCCCAATTCGCTCGGTACATTAAAATGTATAAACTGTCATTTTCTCAGTTATTGATGATGAAGTGGATTTGTTTTATGCAGGGGATGTATTAAAACATATTTGCAATAATTATATGTAGGGTGAATGTATGATTGAGGGAAAATATTTTTGAAATTTTTTTTTAGGACCCGGCACCTCGCAAGATTCATCAGAGAGTTGCACAGTCGCACCTTCAAAAATTCATGACTTATTTGTAATTGTTTTTTCCGAATAGTAATGATAATATTCCGCTTTTATATAGCGCCCAATACACCGATACAGCAATGTGCTTAAGCGCTTTACAGATATATTATTACCCCGGTCATAGGATTCAGGCTTACCTGCACACAATGTATGCACATGTTCCACTCCCTGGGGAGCATTCCAACCACATTGACCTGCTTCTATTAAAACCAACTTAAAATCAGGCTGGACTTCCCCTTTAAATTTTTTTTAATTTCATTGAGATGCCCATGGATCAATTTTAGGGGTCGGTGACATAAAGACGTAACTCCATTTTGGCCATTTTGAGAAAAAGTGGTTTATGTGTCACTGAGCACTTGGGCCTTAAGGAGTTAAGTCTATGTTTCACTATCCATGGACTTCTATGAGGTGTTGGATGGAGTAAAGGCTTTGTGTTTCCTTGAAAGCACACATTTTTCTGAACATTTTGATATGAAATACTAATTTTGGCCAAATATGGAGTTACGTCTTTGTGTCACTGAACCCTCGAATTATGCTATTTAAAAAATAAATGTTTTGCTGTACCCTTTACATCTGTAGAAGAGTCTGCAGGAGCACCTAACGTTGAAGCAGCGCTCAGTACGTCGCCCTCTCAGGTCAAGGTGGAGCCAAGGAAACCCACCATCGGACAGAGGAAACCAGCAAGTGCAAAGAAAGGGGTAAGGATTAACTACATGCAGTCAGTCAGTCAGTCAGAGTTCTTGCTGCTGGGCATTATTTATATCCAATATCAATGATGTGATAATGAAGGGTGATCGTGGTAATGGTGATGATGATGATGGAGTTAATGATGATGATAAAGATATAATGATGATGATGATGATGATGATGATGATGATGATGACGATGACGACGATGATGATGACAACGATGATGATGATGATGATGATAAAGATACAATGATGATGATGATGATGATGATGATGATGATGACGATGACGATGACGACGATGATGATGACGATGATGACGATGATGATGATGATGATGATGCAGAAGGTGACGATGATAATGATGGCGATAATTGTGATTCGATAGTGATTTTAAATTGGAATTAAGTGGAATTTGTTCAATTTGATGATTACTGTATCATTTTCGATGATGATGATGTTGACTTTGCTGAATTTGATGATTACTGTGACGAGGATGATGACGGTGATGATAATAACAATACCTTATCATTTTTGATCTTCCATCCCATCAGCTTGGAGTAAAGAAGAGCAAAGGTCTTGGAGCCCAGAAGGTGAAGGCAAACTTTGATGACATTGAATCCCAGGCCTTGCAGCAGGATAAGATGAGGGAAGAGAGCGCAAAGATGATGGAGCTTCAGAAGACCAAGACAAAAGAGGACGATGAAGCAAGGACGTGAGTCAACTGTTGCGTTTTGTTTGCCCCCCATGTTTGTAATTATTAGGTTATTCCAATAAACTTTAAATTTTCTTGAGACTCTGTAAAGGATCTGATTCCCTCCTCCCCCAAAGAATTATATCAATAAGAATTGGAATCTCCCCCTCCCCAATTCTAAGAAAGAGATATTTCAAAACTTAATAACATAATTGGGAGATAAAAGACATTTCATCATGTCAAGGCCTGCAGTACTGTTGTATTGATACCCACCCATTAGCATTGTATGTCACTCTAAATGATTTTTGTTTCACCAGAGAACATTAAATCCTCCTCTCCCAAGAACATACATACAAATGATTAACAATTTAAGAACGTACAATGTAATAGGATATATAAGAAATTCCATATAAATACTAGGCTCGCGAAACACTCATAGCGGTACATAACAAACATTGACCAAATATCTATTCAGCTCACACCCTTTGACCTCTCAATTGATAGTATATTTCTCCTTTCAACATTACCTTGAGTTATTTAGGGCATCAGTAGGCTTGTCCTCATTAGCTCGAGTTTGCCAAATAACCCGCTATTTCAACTATCCCGATCGCAAGTTAATTTGCGTCATCAGCCCGCAGTTGCAATTAGCGGGATATTTGGTCGAGATAATATCCAGAGAAGTCTTGGTCTTGTTTCCATAATATCCCATTATTTGGGAAATAGCGGGCTTAATTGCGCCCGTCCGAGCTAGTTTGTGATGAGCATATCGGCTGGTGAGAACCTAATTTCAAACGCAATTTTGAAAATAGAGGGCGATTTGGCAAACTCGAGCTGATGACGACAGGCGTAGTGTGACATGTGTACTAGGATGTCATTAGACAGGAAAGAAAGAAAGAATAAAAGTAAAAGGAAAAGAAAATGTAAAGACCACAACAAAGTGAATCAACTAAAAGGTCAAATATCATATGCACATGAAAATATTTTATAATATTGGATGCCTTTGAGTGTGATACAAGAAAATATTGCTTNAAAAGGAAAAGAAAATGTAAAGACCACAACAAAGTGAATCAACTAAAAGGTCAAATATCATATGCACATGAAAATATTTTATAATATTGGATGCCTTTGAGTGTGATACAAGAAAATATTGCTTGAGCTATGACAATATTGAACGAGTCTAAGACGAGTCTAATATTGTCATAGCATGAGCAATATATTCTTGTATCACACGTAAAACAAAGCCATATGATATTATTATTATCTATAATAGGCTGACTATCGAAATATTTTTTTGTGATTTACCTCAGTAAATATGGCTTTGTTTTCGTGTGATATCGATAGTTGAATTTCCCGGATGACTGAGCAATACGAAAACAATATTGGTCTGTCATCCTGGTATTGCCCTAAAGTTTTTTAATACACTTATTAATTGTACCACTTGGAAGCCGAATGGATAATAATGAGTTAAATCTTCTTTTTTGTTTGTTTGATGTTTTTAGGGCATCCATGCGTCTTGCCTACAAGGACATGTCAGTAGAGATGAAAAAACAAGAAGATAAACTGAAGAAACAGGATCCCCACAAAGCTAAACAGATGGAACGTCTTGGAATGGGATATGCTGGTAGAGGGTAAGTTTCTGATCTATAAATTCCTTGTTCTCTTCCTCCCTTTCGTCATTCATCTTTATTCTTACCATTTCTTCCTTCTTCTTATCCTTTCTTCCTTCTATCCTTCCTCTCACTTTTCCCCTTTCTGTCTTTCTCCCTTCATCTTTACTCTTTCTTTTCTTCCTTTTATCCTTCCTTTATTCCTTCCTACATCCTTCACCTTTCACTTATAATTTCTTCCTTCAATCCTTCCTTTCACTTTTCACCTAGCTCTCCTCCTTCCTACATCCTTCACCTTTTCTCTTATCCTTCCTTCCTTCTATCCTTCCTCTCAATTCTTGATTGTTTGAAGTATGATAACTACAAGAGGGTAAGTGTCTTATTTTTCAATCGCTTGCTTTCTTCCTCTCTATCATCCTTCATCTTTCCTCTTATCCTTCCTTCTGTCCATCATCTTTCCTCTTATCCTTCCTTCCTTCTGTCCGTCCTCTCACTTCTTGATTGTTTGGAGTAAGATAACTAGTTGAGGGTAAGTTACTTATTGTCTGATTTTCTATTTTCCCATTTATTCTCTTCCTTCACTTCTACCTCCACCTACCGTCTTTTCCGTTTCCGTCCTTCTTTCTTTACTTGTTATATTGCTACTATTATATTGTTTCTCATCAGGAATTATAATGATGAACCTCTAAAAATTCTTGTCACAATTGCAAGGACTCGACCTTCTCGTTTAATCACAGCATTCCTTGTTTCTAGTCGCATTTGCATGTTTGTGGTAGTGTATACATGTATTCATATTAGGCCAAGTAAAAAAATATACATGTTTAGCGCCCCCACCCGCTTCCCTTTTGGGGGCCCGCCTCCTTCCTATTTTTCAACAAAATAGGTTGCTATATTTATTGGAAAGTACCAACACAAATAAACACACATGGGACTGAATCAAAATGTTATGGTTACAGCAATATTGTAGAATTTTCTTTAATCACAGTTATGATTTTTGTTTGTTACAGTGGAGTATCACATTCAGCTATGAACGACATGCAGACCATTGAGCAGGTCAATCCAGTCAAATCAGGCGGAGGAGGCGGCGGCGGCATCCGGTCAAGATCAAGGGATTTCTTTGATGAATACGACTCTGGCTTCTCACGTGGTTCATCATCTTCCTCATCAAGGTATGTTTCTGTTTCGGTTGCGTTGTTATACTCAGGGTTAACTGTGCTTCATTAACGTTTTGATTAGTATGGTCGTGTATGTGCTATGGAAGGAGTGGTGTTTCACATTTGAAGTTTCTGCTTGAAGACTGCAATACTAAGCATTAGCGTGTACTTGAGTACCTCATTACGCACTTTTGCATAGCCTAACTGGGTACCTTATTTCAATAGCATTGCATGTTTTCATATAAAAGCCCATTGCAACCTCTCTTTTTATTATGTTGCTTGGGGATTTCTGACATAGCAACTGCTTAAAATGTAATTGAATTTTGTGAGTGGGCATTGTATAAAAAAATGCAATGCTATGATGAACCTTAAGATGGTATTTTGTATTACGCGCTTTATAGATCCAGTATATTATTATTATTATCATTACCAACTTTCATTGAACAAAATTCTTTGCAGGGGCTTCAAGGACTCTAGCTCCGCCTCTTTCTGGGGTGAAGATAAAGACGATGAGAAAACCACAGATTCCAGCTGGGACATCATCGACAAGAGTGAAACAAGGCAAAGCAGTTATGACAGCATAGCTCCTCTGGAGTCCAGGTATTTTGCATGAAATTTTATTTGTGTGTATATACATCTGTGTTGGGATTTAGGAAAGGAGAACTGAGATTTGCTTTTTTTTATGGATTGTGCTGAATGCTTTTTAGCAACACTTTTGCTTGCTTGTTCTTTTGCTCTCTCTCTCTCTCTCTCTGCCTTTTTCTCTCTCTCTCTCTCTTTGTCTCTTTCTCTGTCTCTTTCTCTCTCATCTTCTTTTCTTGTTAATAGCTTATTTCTGTTAACTTCTTTCATTCGTTTCTTTCGTTCTTTCTCACTTTGATCTCATCTAAGTCTACTTTTCACCCTTCTTGTCACTCTTTCTTCCTCACTCTCTTTTTCTGTTGAATCCATCTCATTTCTCTTTTTATCTAGTATTCAGATCTCTTTCCCCCTCTATCTTTCTCCTCCTCTCCATCTCTCTCTCTCTCTCTTTCCCCCTCTATCTTTCTCCTCCTCTCCATCTATCTCTCTCTCTCACTTTCTACTTTGTATTTCAGAATTTGTTCCCCTTTCTCCAAGCTATGTCTCTCTATCTTTCAACTTATTCCTGTCTGGTTTTATTTATTTTTTTACATTTATTTACCCATAATATTTTCTCGTAACCCACTACTAACCTCTCTTTCTGTCATTCCCTGCCCATGTATTGGTTAGAAAGAAAGACACATATTTAGCATCATGATCAGTATATATAAAGCATCTTCATCATAGGTTTATTTTCATCATTATAATTGTCATTGGCGCAAATACATCAGGATAGAAAATATGATTTACGTTTCTTTTGTTTGAAAAGGAAAATTATTTATTTTGGTTATGTGCATATATGGACTGTTATCAAATATTTCTTCGGATATGTATTCACACATGCTTCATTGTCCAGAGTGTCCACATTGCGTCTGAAAGATAGGGTTAAAATATCTAGCCATTTGATTAATTAGAACACCGAGTCACTAGCTGTTTATTTGAGTCGTTGAGTCTTTTTACAAATCAATATTTTTTTTAAACAACAGATAACTGTTGCGACTGTCTTCGATTTTTCTCATGATCTTTATCCAAAATATGTCAATGAAAGGGTCTATTTTGAATTTTATTATTGCTTTTCAATTACACTTTGAACTAACATTTTGCAAATTTGTTTTTAAGAGTTTAATACTCTGAAAGAAGACTAAATTATCACTTATTTTGCCATTTTCCTTCAAAGTTTGAATAAACAAAACTAAACTGTGCAAGAGAAATGTTTTACATATCCCCATATCCAATACTCTTCGTGAGTCTGTCTTAACACTTTTAACTTTTTGGTAGGTTTAGGGTGGTTCGGAGATAAAATGCTTCAGATGCTCCAATGCTAAAGCTATGGGATAAAATTATTACGATGCTAACATGAAATGAAGCTAATTGTTGAAATTTTTAAGATGCTAGCAATGAAATAGAGCTCACGGGTGAAATGTTTAAGATGCGTATGACAAATGAAGCTATCGGCTTGCATGGTGATGTAGATATACAGTAGGTTTACAGTTACACCATGTGAAAGGGTGAGTCCTGAAAAGGACTGTAGGTAATCTTCTTGAGTGTGTGTTATCCTGAAAAGAACTGTCTGTAATCTCTCTTGAGCTTATAGTTTTAAAGAGACGGATAGTCAACCTTTTCGAGCCCCTTCTATCACCCATCCTCTCCTACCGGCACTCTACTTCTCTTTAGAACTATAAGCGCAAGAAAGATTATGAACAGTCTTTCTCAGGACTACACACACTCAAGAAAGATTACCAACAGTCCTTCTCAAGGACCCGTTTCACAAGGCCTATTTCAACGACAAATGACGAAAATCAGTGACAAGTCACCGATGACAAGTTTTATGAAACGCCCCCCAGGACTCCCCTCTCACATGTTGTAACCATAAACCGACTGTATATAAAATGAAGCTTAGGGATGAAATGCTTGAGATGCTTACGATAAAATGAAGCTAAGTGTCTGTCTGTATGATTTTTGGAACCACTTAGGACCAAACCCACGACCAGAAAGACCGACTATGACTCTGGAGCTTCGTCAAGCGAAGCCTTGAAGCGTTTCGCTAACGCCAAGAGCATATCGTCAGACCAATTCCACAACCTGGATAAGAATTCTGATACTGTAAGCATACTTTGTATTAAATTTGTTCATCCCCCAAAAACAAAAAATATGAAAAGAAAAAGATGTTTTCAAATATTGTGGCATTTTGTGATGAATTCATTTCGCTAACCTCACTCCTCTCATCTTATTGGTGTGGTCACGTGGTTTGAGGGCTGTTCTCTCTAGGTTCGTGGTTCAAGTCTTGGCAGGGATCAAATAAGACACAAGGCAATCCAGCCTCGATGTACCTTTCTTATGATTTGTGCAGTTTTTTTTTTCCAAACTTTAAGAAATGCCTTGCTTATGTTTTCTGCTCTCAGTTAAAGCAACTTGACATGTAGGCTGGATTGTCCAGAAATGTTGATGGTTTTGTTTATATTGTTTCGCCTTTTATTCTGAGAATGAAGTTTTAGTTTTATTATTGCTTGGAATGCCCTTTTATTCTATACACACAGCAAAGATAGTAGTAGCTGACTAAATTTGGCCCTAAGGTTTGGGATTTTGAGAGGCCATTACGGAAAGTAAGATATGCAATGCAGCAAAATGCTGTGTGACTTCTCCGCAGAAAGGAGTCATAATATATACTGCTATTACAATGACCATTTCTGATAATAGACAAGTTAAGAAATCATTTTTTTTTTCAGTAAGCTTTTATGAGCTATTTTAATAGACGATTTTTGTATGTTAATCACATTTAATGCACAATTTTTTCTGTTGCAAAATATTTATTCAGCTCTTATGAATAATTGTATTCCAATAGTCGCAATGTAAATAGCATACCTTAATTGCTGCTAGATAGGACAAACACTATGGCTTGTCCTACCTAACCACACAGAATGTTTGCAATTTGCATTCTTACCATTGAAATACAATTATTCGTAACAGGTGAATGAAATTATGTGTAAAGAGGCACTCAGCAAAGATGTATGCATTAAATTTTATTAAAATTATGAAAATGGTTTATTTGAAACTAACCATTCATTTTGAAATCCACTCCATACTTTATTATCATGCATCATCAATGCACAATTCCACAATCTTCCGAAAGATCATCCAATCACAATGATTAACAAAACTGCTTGATAATAGTATTAGATTAAAAAGCACCTTTTCATTAGATATAGAGCGCATAAACAAGAAATACTTAAAAACAACTACAGATGCTTGTACAGATATTTATAACACTGTCTGATGCCTGCAGAATGTAGACAGTTTTTTGTCCTCTATGTTGTATATAACATAAATTAAACATGATGTGATGATAAACTATGAATGTGATTTTCAAATCATATTTGGGCATAAAAGATCCATTTCCAGCATGCCTACAAGACATTAAAAAAACTATCTATTCACAATAAGTACATTGTTGACCTGTTGCAGCTGTCTTTCAGTATCAGTCTGAGGGTGTTGGTGTGTGGGTTTTTGCTATAACACATTAAGGCTCCTTCTCATTTGCCATGGTAAACTGTAGCGAGTGCAGATGAAAAAAAGAATTTTGTGTAATAAAAAATCATTCATGGGAGCCCTTAATGATTTTTTTGCAGAATTTAAAAAGAATTTTAATTTGTTGTATTTGGGCAACCTCAAGGTTTTAATTTTTTGTCAGTGTCTCGTACATAACCCTGAAGTATTATAAATAATACTAAAATGGAAAAGTTATTTATCATATCATTTTCCTGCATATCTGGACTGATCCCAGCTATATAGTTAGGCTATTAACTTCTTGGCATTTCATGCAGTGATCCGGTATTTTATTACAAATCTAAGAATAAGTGTGGTTGGCAATGTACCTATGCCTTTCTTGTTTTGAGTTTGAAGCTTTTTCAGCTTTCAAGAGTTGACTACGGTATCTCTTGGATCTTGGGAGTGTTTCTCAAAGACTAAGATCGACTTTAAGTTGGACTTAACTATGGCAGGCAATCCATGCCACTGGTTGCACTCACCATTGGTCTCTCAATTATGCTCTTTAGATAATATTTTTTTCCTTCAATAATGAACTATCAAAATATGCAAATTCTGGAGATTTGTGACAACTTGATTTGTTTCTCTTTAGAAACCAATGCAAGGAATGGTTCGAGGAACTAGTGGCATGTACGGCCTGCCATAGAAAAGTCCAACTTAAAGTCGATCTAAGTCTTTGTGAAACGCTCCCAGGTCCTCAGAAACCCCAATTTTTAGTCTGTTGACTCATCTATCTATTTCTTTTCTTGTCTCTAACAGCATGAGGACCAGCAACGGTCTGCCCAGTTCGCGAACGCGAAATCCATATCAAGCGATGAATACTTCGGGAGGCCAACGGCGAGGGGGTCCACCGGAGCTGATCTGGGGGCCATAAAGGACGGGATGAAGGACGGCGTCAACCAGGTCGCCGGCAAACTCTCCCGCATGGCCAACGGACTTGTCAACTCTATACAGGTCAGTTTTTAACCCTTTCAAGACTGGATTTATTTTTAGGGCTAAATTGATCACATATTGTCCTTGGCAATCAGCCATGCATGAAGTCTTTCGTCTATGGCTGATCTTCAACGAAACGGAGTTAAGTCTTTTGTCAATTCTGCTTGTTGCTACAGCAAGGCAGCCAGTGAAAACGAATTTGTTTAATCAAATTATGGAACTGCAAGCACTACTTTAAACAAACAGAACTTTGTTATTCCTTGCTCATTTTTCCTGATTGAGGTGTCTGAGAAAGGGCAGAAACTGAACTTTCTAAATATGTGATTTTCTCTTTGATATTCAGATACCGTTCGCCAAATGACTTTCTGATTTCCTCTCTTCAAATTGATTTTTATCACTCATGCGTGAAATATGCATCATATGAGTTGCATCAAAAGAAAAAAGAGGGTCCAAGCTTTACAAATATGTGTCATTTATCAATTATAATTGTGAATAAGTTATGCTAAAATATCGATGATTCTCGGTTTCATTTTTTATGGGACGAACTGTACAGTCAAACAAGTCTATAGGGCCCACCTAAGGGAAACACAAAAAGTGGTCTTTGTAGACATGTTCCTTTAGTACATGTTTCAATGAGAAACCATTTTCACGGGAAACAAAAAATGTGGTCTTTGTAGACAGGTGGTCACTAAAGCAGGATTGATTGTATAATAAAGGAACCCTGTGAAAGGGTAAAGATATTGGGGGAAATGGATTTTGAGTTTTTATTAATTTGTTTCTTCTCATTTTTTTCAGGATCACTATGGTTATTGATGAAAACATGTCTAGTCTACCCCCATCCAAGTGTCTTTGTAAGTCTTCTAGAGCCATCAAGAAATCAATCAATCAAGACCGCGAGAAGTGCTCATCAGGACACATGCAACTAGCCAAACTCTGAAACCAATCAGTTTTCCTGATATCGTAAAGTAACTTTAATATCGGTAACAAACATCTTAGAGACTTGTTCACTGCTGACCGATGTAAATTGAGAATTGCACTATAGGCCTGTTTTCATCAGCTCGAGATTGCCTAATATCCTGCTATTTGAACTATCCTGATCGCAAATTGTCAAGTTAATTTGCGTCTTCATCAGCCCGAAGTTGCAATTAGCGGGATATTTGGTCGAGATAATCATCCCAAGATGTCTTGGGCTAGTTTGCAAAATATCCCGCTATTTGTCCGGTGCACCTTCACCAGCCCGACAACTTGCACTGTGCACGGACGCTGAGCAAAATATCTCAAGCTTATTTCCTGATCTCGAGTTCAAAGTGTGGAGTTCAAGTCTCGAGCTGATGAAGACTCGATTTGTAACTTCGGGATCATTTCCCAAATCAGATATGGCAGGCTGTTTGGCAATCTCAAGCTGATGAAAATGGGCCTAATGTCATTACAATTTCTCATAGGGGATGTTTGTTTGATGTTTAATCATGTTATGTGTGAACAAGGCTTTAGGGCATTTGTTGAGAAGGTGATTCCTATGTCACATGAGTCTTACCGGCTCTTCAATGAATCGAATATGCCAAATCAAATGACCTTGTTTTAAAAAATGTGGTAAACTCTATTCAGAAACATGTCAATGCCAGGATCTATTCCTGCCTGGCATCTGCATCAATTTGTCCTATTTTTTATAGTTATTTATTCAATTCATTTTAGGGTATTAAACACATGTTCTTCCAAATCAGTTGGATTTATCATATTTATGTCCTTTTCAAATCATGGTGGAGGGAATTTGTAGCAAACTTCTTATTTTCTATTTGGACACCCTGTAATGAATTTCATCTTAAAACACTTCTTGAACCGTGGGGGAAATAGTGCTCCTGTAACACCAGAAATTTCCATGACATGAAACTTTTACGAATGATAAATGACATTGATTTTTTCACGGAAGAAACTGATGTGATCTGCAATCAGTGTTTTTTCGTGACACCATGTGCACTATATAAGAAGCCACAATAATTATTATGATTATTTCACAGCATGAAAACTTCACCACTCACAATTCATGCGCATAAGAGTTTTTGGTGTTACAGTACAATACTTTTCCATTCGGTCTGTGATAGTTAGTCGATTGTACATTGGCATTTTTCTCCTGACGATCAATTATTCTAAATGATCAACAAAATCACATTGTTTATACATTCACTTTAAATGATGATGTAGTACATCAACTTTATCATTGTGTATAATTTCCATTAGCCGATTGAGAGAGAGATAGTTGCGTCACTGTAAGTTGTTTCTGATTGGTCAGTCATTTCACTAAGCCACAAAAAGTTCCCTACCATAGAGATTGTTTGTGGGAGGAAACTATTCCAATCTCCTTGATTTAACCTATGACTTTAATGGGTATACATGTCGCAACCATCTCTCTAAATCCGCTATGGTATTTCCTTGCTTAAAGGTATTGTAGAGTAAATGGGAAATGAAAGTATTCAAGACTCCAATTGTGAGTCATCTCGTTTGATACAGGTAGATGCAATGTTAAACAAAGATTGTATTTTAAATGATTCTGTATTTCAACTTTGAATATTTGTTGACCTTATTTTTGTTTTAAATTTAACCTCTTTTAGTATGCCATCATTATTTACATACATGTACCGGTACATGCACATCACTTTATGTGCATTATCAACTAGTCAGAATAACTTTGACTTTTACCTGTATCCAACTTTACCTTTAACGCCTATCTACTATGATAACTGAGTAATGACAGTAACTGTTACTTATAATGAAATTAGTGCACTATTAGACACAGGGACACTTTGATTCTTTTGTTTTGTTTTTTATTGTATGTTTGTAAATATATATCAAAAGAAAAACTTTTATCATTACCTGTAGCATAGAACTATTGTATCTTGGCAATGTCTTATTTTTCTGATATTGCAACATATGGCGCTCATTAATCCAACTAAGTGAAAAATATTTCTGATGCACTATGGCAGGGTCGCAGATGTGAATTGATAAAAATGAATTCTTTAAAAAGGCAAAACTAGCTACCGTAATTGTTTTAAAACAATCTTTTATTTTATTTTTTTGTGAGGAGAGATGGAAGGTATATTCTAACATGATCATAGTATTAGCCGTTATGTTGCTACCGGTATTCAAAGGTTACATTAGAATGTGTTAATCTGACGGTAGTTTTCAAGTTCAGACTCCATTTGACACTCAAATACAAATCCATAAAACTTTTGATAGACTATGGCAATCTGACAGTCTTCAAGTGCAGACTCTATTTAACACTCAATTACAAATCCATGATAAAGTTTTGAGCTGAGCCTAACTGTCAGTCCCTGGCTCTGTCGGGAGCAAATATAGTACAAGGCCAATGGAATGCAGTTGACTGTGCAGTCAGCATATAGTCTCACTGCTCAGGCACTGATATGCACTAAAACTGACACGGGTTCATTCTTGCACTTGCCCATCAGTGGAGTAAATGTTCAGATACTGAGATTTCAATCAATATTTAATGACATGTTTATTAGATGCTATTGATAAACAGGGTTTGTTTTAGCTTACCGATATCAATTAAAGACCTGCATATTGAAATAAAAAGACCTTTGATTTTTACCCTGTCATTATTTCAACATTATTTCAATATAAGTTAACATTTCATTTGATGAGTTTCCTTCCTGAATATTGATTTCCATTGGCAATGGTTGATATGGTTTAATTTTTGTCTTCAGTTGGGAAATAAATGACCAAATATCATTACACCTATGTGCTTCCATTTTGAAGAGTAAAGATGTACAAATCCAATGCCATCATGATAGCAGAAGGAAATCAAAAAGTAATTTTAGAAACAAATTCATGTGAGAGAAACAACAGATTTATAAATAAAGAGAGATGAAAGTAACCTAAAAGATGCCCCCAAAATGAATTGATTTCCATTATTCAATTGAACATGTTATCGCAGCACGCCTGTCTTTTAAAAAAGGAGCACAAGTGTTTTCTTAATCCCAATCGGTCAAAATTTCAGTATTATATCAAAAAATGAAAGCTGAAATGACTATGAATTATTAAATTCAGTTTGTGTATTTCTTTGTTTACTCGATAATTTTGTAATGGCATTTTTCATGTAGTGTTTAATTTCGTTATTAGTTTGTCTTTGTTTTCCATCTTGGAAATATTCCTCCTCTGTTTTGTTGAAGGTACACAGTAATAAAATTACGATTAATAATTTGGTTTTAGGGAGTTATTGTATTCTGAGTTTTTACACATGTAAGTGCCTTCTTTCTCATTATATTTGTTGATTGTGCATGATATGTGGATTACTCTTTTGTGACATTCCTTAGTCATATTCACACATTTTTTTACCAAACTTTGGTAAATTAGCATTTTTAGGGAGGAAATTGTGTATACCGGTAGACCTTGACCTAAATTTAAACCAAAATGCCACCTGACATCTTATCATACATCTATGTTAAACAATAGGTGAAATGTCTTGTGTATCTCAATGCATATGGTTTTAAACTTGTTGATCTCTGCTAAGGACTGCAATAGAAAACATGTAAAACGTGATGCCAAAATCATGAATATTCTGAGGACTCTGGATATTTGTTCACTAAATTTATAATGAATCAGAAATGCAACTTCAAAAGTATTTTAAGGACCAAGTTAAAAGCCACCTTATCTTAAACAGTTTAGTTTGTAACCTGTTTATTTCAGTGTTCCTTTGCTTTAATGTGCATGTATGGAATAAAAAATATACCACTGCAGGAATTGATATTTCTTATGCAAACTGGTACGTGGAAGACAATTTGAAAGCGAGTGTTTGAGGACAGAAAATGGAATGCACAAATGGAATGTAATAAAAATGTAATCATAATTGTTTGTGTTATTGCTGCTTTTATTTTTATCTGCCCAGTACTTGATATTGCCACATTTTGTCACAATAGCAATTTTAAAACAAGTTATGAATTTTGAAAACTGGTTTTTCTTGAAAACACTAGAAAAATTGCTTGTTTTGTTTTCAATTTTATTGGTATAAGTCTATTTCCATTCAGAATCTCAAGAATGCATGTACAGTGAAACCTGTCTATAAAGACCACCCAAGGGAGACAAGAAAAGTGGTCTTCATAGGCAGGTGGTCTTTATGTACTGGTTCCTTTAGTACATGTTTCAACAAGAAACCATTTTCATGGGAAACAAAAAATGTTTTCTTTGTAGACAGGTGGTCTTTCTATACAGGTGTTCACTAAAGCAGGTTTGACTGTATAAAGAAGAAGAGGATAATTTCCCCTCTAGTAGCATTAATTTGTACAGTAATCAAATTTGAAATAATTTTTTTTTTCTTTGCCTCTTGTCTTATGTTATCAATATATTTTCTATCATTCTAGAGAACATTTGGCATTATGGTTGTATCATTGCAAGCACTTGCATTGGGAATTTGATGGAAAATTCCCAATCATTTCCAGTTATGTCAGGTCTTGTAACGACATGTTTGGATACAGAGAGGACCAAAGGACCCTTTTTTTCTTTCCCTGTAAGTCGTATGTATAGTAAGAATCAATTCAGAATGGGTGCCCCAACTTCTGAGATCAGCACCCATTTGAAAGATGCTAATTTATGCAAATTTATGCATTTTGGTGGTATTACATTGTCACTCATAGTTTAACTCTAATAAGTGCATATACATATTCTTCTTTATAGAACTGACCAATCAATTTATGCAAATTGTTATGAGTTTAGCTGTCACTACGGCCTACCATGGTATTGCTATTCTATCTCTCAAACCACTGTTTGTATCCATCTATGACTACCGGTATACATTATATCTGCATTTTTCTCTACAGATGAAATGTTCACATTATTTTGGCTGGTATTAGGGCCTGCAATGCCATCTTGTGCTATGTCGCAAGTCTGGATATTTGGTAGCCAGGTGGTGTATCCACTCACTGGGACTGTTTTATGATGTGGTTCGTGTTTGAGTGGGCACGCAGACCTAGCCAACTGGACTGTTGGGTGTCGTTTTCTTAACATGCTTATACTGTTGAAACTGGCTGTGACATGTTTCTACATCGCACATATTCCTTTTCTTCGTTCTGTGATGACATTGGACACGTGGATGATTTCCTTCGCCACCCATACCACGCTAGACTCTGTGAGTGAGAATGCGATTCATGTCGCCGTGACAGGGATGATCCTCTCTTTATTGGTGACTTGTATCAAGGTGCTGCATCTTCATCCAACCTCGATCTATCAGGGCTCTACCATTGTGGTTTACAGATTGATAAATGAATCATTAAAAGAGAAAAGGAGAATACACAAACATCAGTCTCTTAAAAAGTATCAGTCAAAAAATGCTGTCTTGTGATATATCCCAAAGAATTGTCACCACCTTCACATCCACAGACTTATAATAGTTACATCAAATTTCATACCTGAAAGACTCTGGACCGCATTCAGGTGATATCCGCCATTTTGACTCCACTTCTCTATAACAACACGCACACATTATCATCCTTCGTCTTACCAACCAACATATTATAGCGGACAGTGTTGTCATTAGTTGACTTCACATGGGACATGAAATATCCTCACCACCCTCACTGAATTAGAGTACGGTAATTGGTGATATCAATCTCAGATACCTTTTTGTTATCTCCACTGTCTTAAATGTCAGGCGTAATACCTGGGAGTGGATGAGTTTGTTTTGGTGAATAAACTGGACTGGCGCAATTTCTGGGCGAATGAAATGGGGCATACTTTGAAAGAATGCAGAGACTCCACACATATCGTGCACATGGCCTGCTGACACAATTATGCCCGTCCTGGCACTTGAAGCATCTATCTGCAATCCTTTGCTAGGTGTTCACTGAGGCTACATTTCAAACATTTTGTTCTTCATTTCAACCCTACTGGAGGAAGTGGCAGGAATTCATTCAATCCACTGACATGACACATAGCAGCAGGAAGGCATGGAAAACGATCCGGATACTGGGCAGTGACTATACAAAGGCCCAACCAAGATCTGAAGTCACTGCTGACCAAGTTGCCCATCATCTCCTATTGAATGGTCGGGGAAACCCTGACCATCACCCCAGAAGAGCCAGACTCCCTAAGGTCCAAGACGCTCCAAGCTCTCAAGATGACCCAGGCTTCACTAGACCGTTCACTATGAACGACCTGCTTGCTGCCATCAAAGCAATGAAAAACAACAAAGCTGCTGGACTTGATGACATCCTCTGCGAGCAGATCAAACAGCTTAGACCAGGCGCTCTCAACTGGCTTCTCAAAATGTTCAACGAATGTTTGGGCACCAACAACATCTCAAAGCTCTGGAGGAAATCTAAAGTTATTGCCCTGTTGAAGCCTGGTAAAGACGCAGCCAGTCCAAAGAGCTACAGGCCTATCTCCCTACTGTGCCATACATATAAGCTGTTCGAGCGGCTTATCCTCAACCGCATCGCCCCATTCGTGGATAACACCTCATTCCAGAACAAGCAGGGTTTAGGCCAGGAAAATCATGCACTGGCCAAGTCCTAAACCTCACTCAGTTCATTGAGGACGGGTATGAGAGTAAGCTAATCACCGGAGCTGCTTTCGTTGATCTCTCTACTGCCTACGACACCGTGAACCACAGAATCCTGACCAGGAAGATCTTTGAGCTGACAAAGGACGTGAGACTGACTGGACTCATCCAGACGTTGCTGTCCAATCGGCGATATTTTGTGCTTCTCAATGGGAATCGCAGCAGATGGCGCATCCCATACTATGCGACCAACCACCTGAGAGCTAACCCTGATAAGACTCAGATAAGCGCATTCCACCCCAAGAACAGGGATGCCAACCATCAACTAAGGATCAGCTGGTATGGGAAAAGGCTGAAGCACACTCCCAACCCAGTCTAATTAGGCGTCACACTCGATCGCTCCCATACCTACATGAACCACATTGCCAAAACAAAGGCAAAAGTTGGAGCCCGCAACAGCATCCTCAAGAAGCTAGCCAACACCAACTGGGGGACTGATGCCAGAACAATCCGGACGACAGCCCTCGCGCTTTGCTTCTTTGCTGCGGAGTATGCATCACCATTATGGAGTAGGTCGGCCCATGCACCCAAGATTGACCCAGCTCTAAATTCATCTTGCAGAGCGATCACTGGATGCCTTGGGCCAACTAAAGTAGAAGACATCTACCTGCTCTGCGGTATTGCCCCTCAACACGTCAGAAGGTTGGTCTTGTCCCAGAAAGAAAAAGCCAAACAAGAAAACAATCCACTCCACCCACTCTTCTAACAACAGCCAGTGGGCAAGCGGCTCAAATCCAGACACAGCTATCTGCACTCTGTAGAGCCTCTTAATACTAGCCCTCACAACCAAAGGATGACTTTGTGGTCTAACCACCTTCAGACCACTCCACATAAACTCTCCCTCAGCCCGAAGGAATTCCTCGCAACCGGCTCCAGTGAGACTTGGCCTACCTGGCTTAGCCTCAACCGCCTAAGAACTGGCTACGGTCGATGCANGTTGGCTTCACATGGGACATGAAATATCCTCACCGTCCTCAATAGGTGATATCAATCTCAGATACCTTTTTGTTATCTCCACTGTCTTAAATGTCAGGCGTAATACCTGGGAGTCTTAATTTGGATGAGTTTGTTTTGGTGAACAAACTGGACTGGCGCAATTTCTGGGCGAATGAAATGGGGCACACTTTGAAAGAATGCCCAGACTCCATCCCCGCATATCGTGCACGTGGGCTGCTCTTTACAGCCTGCTGACACATTGTATGCCCCTTCTGGCACTTGAAACATCTAATGACTCTGCAATCTTTTGCTAGGTCACCAAGGCTACATTTCAAACATTTTTTCTTTATATTTTCAAGCTTACTGGCAGGGGCCTACTCCATTGTACACTCGTAAAATGTGAAATACTTTTATCTATAGTGAGGTTTAATTCTTTGAAATTATGTCTCCATTATAATGCTTGGATCCTCGTCAAATAAGCTAAGCATTCCTTTTGCCTGTTCATTGTCCCGCAAAGTCTGGTGCATCCTCTGTTCCCAGCTCTGCTGCTACATCAGCAGCTGAGGCGGCACTGCCTCCCCTGCTCTGACCCACTTCTTGGACTGCCTCGTCCGTGTGGGGAACGACACTGGACACGTTTTGAAGGAGTGCCCAGACTCTCCGCAGATGGTGCACATTGGCTCCTCCCTGCAGCTGATACCATGTTTCCCTTTTTATGGCACTTGAAGCAACGGACGTTTTGGCTTCGTGCACGATCTGTCCACACCAGGCTGGTCAACACTTCAGGCACGTGCGGAGCTGTCCCTCGTACTTCACCCAGCAGTCTTGGGCGCCGAAGCTGAGAGACGATGGAATGTCCTTCTTCCCCTCTATTCTGTACTGCAGCACCTCATTGAAGAGTCTGAGATACTCGCGGTACTGCAGCTGCCGTCCCGCCAGAACCTGAGAAGGCTGCATGAGAAGCGCATTTTCTCGACCTCATGCAGAATACAACATGTATACTTTCGCCTGCTTTGAATACTCCTTCGATCACTTGGACATCCGCATCTTTCTCAAGGGCTGGCATGCAAATGAAGCACTCCTTTATCTCCGTCTACTTGAAAGTCACTTCATACAAATTCGTTAAGACTACTGTCAAGTGTTTTGCAGGGTTAACACTAAATACTCACGGAGTAGGTGTTTCATGTCGATATAGTTGCATATCCTAGCCTGAATGCCAAGTAGTGACACATGATCTTGGCCAAAAGGCCGTGAAAATGTAGTTAC
The DNA here is from genome assembly GCA_003118195.1 of Hemicentrotus pulcherrimus. Classification (NCBI taxonomy): domain Eukaryota; kingdom Metazoa; phylum Echinodermata; class Echinoidea; order Camarodonta; family Strongylocentrotidae; genus Hemicentrotus; species Hemicentrotus pulcherrimus. Next base: position 55,493 of record BEXV01002142.1, on the reverse strand, counting down.
ATGTATAATATGTAGTCATAATAAGTAGAGATCGATGGATAAAAATGAATAAAATTTATTTTTGAGGAATAAAATATTGATACCAATGTATGCCTTAGTGCAGTTAAATTCATAATAACAATTTGCATATACATTTTTGCATGAAGTAGCCATGAAGACGATTTGATTTTACGAGTTCTTTGGAGAGAAAAAACTTTAAATTGTACATTTCTAAGAGTTAAGATTTGACTACCACCACCAGAATGCATGAAATTTGCATAAATTAGCACAATTACCAATGTGAATGTGATTAGAGGTTCTGTGGAGAATATGAAGCTTTTGGCCTGATAAGGACCTGATTAAAGTTTGGTGCTTTTCCCAATGTATCCCCCAAATTAATAAAAAATTGGGCCTGGGGAGCCTGCATGACTATTTTGTGAAAAATGGAAAAGAAAATATTCTTTTTTCTTTTACTATAATATTAACATGATGCCATTTTAAAATTAGCCAGTATAGATGCAGTATAAATAAAATAAAACGTTATATGAACATATTCTCTGGTATTGTATTGACTACATTAATGTAAATAAAATCATAAAATATTGAATATAATGTATTATCGGCATGTGTCTCTTTTACATTGATACCCAAGAGAGAAATGAGGGCCCGGTAGGATGACGAAAGCGTTTGTGTTAGTAATTGCCATC
>BEXV01002140.1:43849-63454 GCA_003118195.1 Hemicentrotus pulcherrimus | reverse complement strand
CCCCCCCCCCCCCCTCGAAAAAAATCCTGCGTACGCGCCTCCGCTCGTTCATGTTACTGGTTCCACACAACCGAGTCTTCACATGAGGTTCACCGTGAAATCATTCAAGCAACGGGCTAGAGCAGGGGAAACTCAATGTTTGGCACTGATGTGGTCACCACGCATTGTTTAGCACAAAATTGTTTGGAACCAGCAACCTTGACAACATGGCTATTAAGACTTCACACTTAAATGGTACTAGTCCGGAAGAACGGAAGGAAGAAGCCATAGTGCTACCTAAAACAGTAGCATACATATGGCACGTGTGTCCAGTCATTGGGATAGGGGCCGGTAGCCTCTTATCGATGGCCCTTGTGCTGTTGCAGTCTGTAGTCGACATCGTGGAAAAAATTGGACACAATTAGGGTTTCATATCATACATGTATTTTATCAGCTGTTCGATTTTTCCCTTTTGGGTTCAAACAAAAATTGAAATATTAACGATATTTCTTTGTGAAAAAGTCACTACTCAATAAGCGGCTTTCCAATAATGTTGGCGGCTTCGAACCTCGGGCATCAAAGGTAACATCACACCTGTAGATTCTATTGTGCATGATCTTATGAAACGGCAGCTACTTGAAATAATTTGTTGCCAGTTGGGACTCCAGTTCTTAAATCTCCTCGACATAACTAAGGTCATTTGTTGAAACGGGTACGTTTTCCGTATCTGTATCGCCGAATACCAGACAATACGAAAACGGATCCGGAAATGGTAGAGGGGGTAGAGGTAGAATATGAATAAATATTGTTCAACCAAATCGTTATATTTGCCATGCTTTACAACTTTAGTGTACTACAAGCACCTGGTCTATATAGTGTCTCTATTTATTTTACTCTAGCCAGGATCATTATGAAGCGGTGTTCTAATTACCATTACGTAGACAGTGCGAGCTTACACTTTCATGTTTATTGATTTATATTGTTCACTGTTACGTAGCTTCTATCACTACCACCACCCTCTCTCTCTCTTTCTCTCTCTCTCTCTCTCTCTCTCTCAATCGCTGGTGGCATTCTTGGCGGAACGCTTATGTGGAAATATACCACCGAAAGACCAACTCCGAAACGATGTACAAGTACCAATACCAAACGCCATCTCGGCGCGGGAGATCAATGGAATATCACGATCAGAGTTTGGATATAGATTGCCTGGTAAGTCCATAAATTTTACTATTTTCTTCTTCAAATGTCTGTCTTTTTTGGGCGCACGAGAACTTCTGGTTGACGATTCGCCCATTACAATGTGACTATACAGGTTAAATCGAAACGTATAATAAAACCGGTACGTCTACCCGTTGATACACGTTCGGAGCGATGGTAGTGATCTGCATGTTACGAAATAGATCAACTGGTAGAACCACACCTCGATATGAAATGGGCAAGAATAAAGCGAAATATTATCTTTCTTTTTTCTTCTTCATTTCAGACAAGCAAATAATACAGATACCAATATTTTGTTGCTCTACTTTCATTCAAATGTACGTCAATACTTTCCCGCGTTGGAACATGTATATACAGATGTACATGTATCTCTGACTGTCGCGCGGCAGCCTGAAACTAATTATACGCCACGCCATTTTGCTTCGTACTTTGTGCCTTATTTTCCTAATACATGTATGTAAATGTTTTGCGTCATTATTATGATAATTTTACTCTGTTGATGCATTGAGATATGTTATAAATTGTAAACAAAATGTTTTTAACTTTGCCATAGAGATTAGCACGCCAGTATATACATGTACGACGGAATATAAGCATGATTTGTATCGTATATGACAAGGAGTATCGTGACTTATTAGTTTATTTACTTATTAGTCACAATACTCATTGCTTTACGGTATACAGATCATGCTCACACTAATAGTATTTGCTATATTACAAATATGATATACTTAATTCGGCTTAGACTGAAATATATTTCTGTCATTCAGAGAATGAAATGTATTCATGATTTTAGTGGCAACGAGGAGCTACATGTAACAGTATGAAGACATAATTTAATAAAAGAACCTTACATATTTACATATAGGATTCGCATAAAAACGTATGGTGAAATGATGATGGGTTGCCTGAAATATGGTTATGAGGGAATGGAAATATACATGTGTATATATAGGCCTAATATGATGTGTTTTATTCATAAAACTAAAAATGCGTTCATAAAATGACGGTAGTTGAATACAGGGGTGTATGTCATTTTACAGAACATAAACACATAGTAACAACAACTTTGAATGAGACATATGGTGCAAAATTGGAAATGATGAAGGGTAGAAGATACATTATTGCTGATCATTAGTTAAGAGGCGACAAGAAGTTGCATGGAACGTAAAATGCTATTAGTAAAATTACATTTATTGTGTTGATACAAAGATTTGAATAACATAATAATATTCATTTTTCAAAAAAGCACCACTCAATGAAACGACAGGATGACCTTACACTTCCGTATACTGATGCTGATGCTGATAACAGTTTCATGTTCAGGGTCTTTTTCTAACTCACATTTACTATTTCGTTGTTAAGTCCTAGTAACAGAAGCGTCGTTAGTAGCATAGTGTTTAGTATGAAATGGGGGATGAGTGAGGGGGTTAGCCGACCCAAAATTTGACGAAACAAAAAAAAAACATTGAAGAATTTTTCACGGTGAACATACAATCATTTTATTTTGCCAAATAAAAAAAAACATTCGATGAATTTGCAGTGTAAATTTTTTTTTTTTTTTACACAACTTAACATAACCCCTGTGTACCTAATGTTGTGTAAGGTCGTTACACAACAAATTTGCATTGTTGTAGTAGTAAGGCAGTAGTAGTAATATAGTAAGATGTAGCAGACGCAGTAAAAGTAGAAAAAAAGAAGAACGAATAATAATGATTACGATGTTAATAACAATGATTATAATGATAGTAATGATAATAATAATGAATATTTTGTTAACCCGGGGAAGCATCATCAGCTTCAATGTTATTCCCTGGGGGTCCCGCAATTATTTGTACCCCAGCAAATGTCAGGTACCCATTTACACCTGGGTGGCAGAGTGGCAAAGAAGGATTAATGTTGGGCTGAGGTTCAAACCCCAAACCCTTAGATTAGAAGCAGAGTCAAGTTAATATCAACACAACATTAGGATGTTTAGGTTAGTAAGCGGTGCGCCTGAAAAATGGCGACTGCGCGGAATACTTCCCAAACTATGGACGATCACAATTTAACAAACACCAATCACAAAGCTTTTAAAAGGGATCGGGTCAGTAAATGGTAATTGGCTAGGTGTACATGTACATGCACTATTGCTTTTACGTATACTCGGATGGCTTCATGGTACGTGTTAAATTTAGAACGTAGAGCTGTGAATATACTATATGTGTGATTATGTTGTGCCAAACTTCGGCGTCCATTGAACAGAAGTATTGAACAGAAGTACTGAATATGAAGTTCCGTCAGCTAATAATGTAGGATGATGGTAATAATGATAAGAATGATAGGCCTACTGATAAAAGTAAAATTGATATTGATAATGATAATGTTAATTATAATACTAATAACCACGATAATAATGATAATATGTTTACTTCGCGAATTTTCCATGCGCGTATTTAGACACGTTACATTTCGTGATGTGGCATTTTACGAAACTGAGTTATAGCAACCTGATAATAGAGTGTTCGGGAGGTATCTCTCGCAGTGACTGAATAGAAGGGACATATGCCGTTCTCAGAATACTGACGTTCCACACAGTAATTGTCCAGAGTTGGTTAAGCATGATTCGTCTATTGTGATCGGTGTATCCATAAAAAGAGGCCCGTAAAGGAAGGCCGATTCTCTTTATCCTGAGCGTAGCATGCAGGGTGGGGGCAGGGAAAAATACCCCCCCCCCCCACACGCACACATTTCATGGACTGTAGACAGTACAACTGCCGCCGCGGTCTCCTGACTGTGCTCTTCATAGCAGATGATTATGAAGAACGTTTCAAACTATCTTCTGTTGAATCGATTAAATGTGTTTTAATGTGCGTGCGGGTGTGTGGGAGGTGTGGAGGGATGTCATTCAAAAAGCGGGGAACTTTATAAGCTTCATTAGGTTATTTGAAGTTGACGGACGATAACACTTTTTTCGTGTGCCACGTAAATTATACAGAAGGTTCATCAGATCTTTATTTGATTTATCATACAAAAGCACGTCATGTTATCAGTACTCCCTTTACACAAATTCATGCCATTTATACCACAAACATGAGTAAACATTTCTTTCGGCACTATTTTTTACTTGACATGCTTCAATGATGTTTCGATCACGTTTACGATGCAATATTGAGCAAAGGGGTATAGGACGTAGTACATGCAATGATACCATTGCAGTATTATCAAGGACTCATTACAGGCGATCGAATCACGCTTGTGTCTCAAATAAAGGAACAAAAGATCTTTTTTTCTCGAGATGACGACATAAAAATCAGCCATCTGTATCGGCTGCAACAGAGCCAGACCGCTGACCAATTTTGAAAGGGGGTCAGCGATTCTTTTTAACCGACCATAAGATGAGGGCATGCAAATACCGTAACACTTTCACGAGTAGTAAATGTATATAGGCGTACTCCTTTATACATGTACCTGTACAAGGCACTTGTTTTTTTTTAAACTTATACCAAATGTGTCCACAAATGGGTCTAAAATGAAATTATGTTTACTCACTTCAGACTTGTATTTTTAGGATCAGGACTAATCATATGTTTGAGAAATGCTAATTCTGGACCTTAATCTATCTCCTCATTTATTCACCAGATATGAATACTTTGAGTTTTTACAATTTTATTGTGAACCATAGCATATCTAATAACTGTGATATAAAACTCATTTGCTATTACTACACCAAAAAATATTTTGGTGTTTAAGAATATGTTTCAGAGATTATTCATGCACATTTTTGAGTTTTATCTAGAAAAATACAGATTTTGTATCCCTTGAAAGTGAAAAATAGCTCTGAATTAGGATTTTGACAATAACAAGTTTTTATTTCAATAGGTAAAATGCTTTTTTCTTAGGTCAAACTTATTTTATTATAACAACTGATGATATAAGGTAAATACATGCAAACAAATTGGGAACCAGTGCATTGACTCATAATTTTCATATGTCACACCACTGATGTTTCGGACGTTACACACTGTTAACATTATAACTTTATTCAAGTTAATTGCTTTTCTTTAGGTATTATCGACCTCAGTTACATTAATTGTTTGCAGAAAAATACTTCTGTAACATTTATGGAAACAAATTGTGCAGTTTTAATTGGTTTAGCACATACATATATACCAAGTTTGTCTTCATCGACCACTCAATTTATGTAAGGTATATTATTCATTTCAAGAACGTGTACCGGTAGTTAAAAATGCTTGTGCGATCTAAAAGAGTGAAACATGAAGCTAATATGAATTGTAGGTTTCAAAACTCACTTAGAAAAATCACTTAGAAACATACTCTTTATTGCATGTTATGAACAACAGTGTGAAATGTATATTATGGTTTGTTTCGGATGTTACAAGATGTTATTCCTACAAACTCTACAATATAGATGTTTAATCAGCTTGCTAATGTTCTTTTCCTTCAACTATACAGTGTGTCATTCAATAATATCACTAACACATATGTAAGCCAAACATTTAAAAATCTTTAAAAAAATAAAACTATAAAAACGTACCCCCAATCATGTATGTACGGTAATAAGAAATAAGTGAATCCTAATTTATGTACATCTCGAGAATGAGAAATTTTAGATGTATTTTAAAATTGTGTATGTTTTAGGTTATAATAATACTGTAGTAACCATCATCCTTTACCACTATTTGTATTAGAAGGCTTTTTGAAACGACAACATTTATTAATGCTCTTAAATAAGTATTTATTTATTTATTTAATTGATGACCGATTGATGAATGGATGGATTGATTGGTTGGTCGGTTGGTTGGTTGATAGATCTTAACTCTTGCTGTGCCGATATCACAGGTGACAAACAATATACAGTGTAGGTTAAACATGTACCGTATTTGCCGGTGATAAACCCCCAACTTTGACATTTCGTAGAGGAAAAAAAAACAAAAACGGACAGCCCATTTATATTTCACACTAGTGTAGGGTTGCGGTTCTAACAGATAATTCCTAGCACTCTTACCACAGAGGCAGCCCAGCAGACATGTTGTAGGATTGATAACTACTGGCTAAATGACCAGGTTTTGATGTGTAAAAGCATTACAGCATTCTATGTAGCATTTCACACACATTCCATGCAAAGTAGAAGCTAGGAACCAATAAATATTCATATAGTCCCATACAAGTATAAATCAGCATCACAAAGTATTCTTGAATATTCAAAAATAAACAAAGGGTATATATTGAATATTATTCATAGTATATGTAAATTATACCATATAAGCTTGACTGCATCAGGTGAACATTGAAACCAATGAGAGAGAGAGAGAGATAGACAGACGAAAGGATGGTGGATGAAAAGGGTGAATGTGAATGAGGGATGACTTATTAATATGAAAGGGATGAATCATGGATATGAATAAATCCCTACACTAGCTCATACATTATGTATGCATACATTTGAGGAAGATACTACATGTATATGTTTAGGATCATTAAATAAGGTATTACTGGAAATGCCCTTTTCTTTTATACATGTATGTACTTTCTACACAGATTAGTTACATGTACTAAGTGCCTTTTTTAAAAGGTATTTTCAAAAGAAAATCCATATTTCCCATAATTTTTTAGAAAAAACATTTTAATTTTCTTGATTTTATCAACTTAGTATACCTGTATCATACCAGTGTCCATGAACACTCGGTATTGCTTAAGTGGGTGATTTTGAGCTTTGTAACCTACCAAACAGTTTAGATTGACTATACAATCTTTGGTTATATGACATATTTTGGAACAACCTCTGTAAAAATGAAAACGTGATGATTTGCAAACACACAGCAATGTAAATAGCAAGAGGAGAGGTTCAAATATTGAAATTTGCTATTCTCACATCTATCTTTGCCCCTCATTTGAACTGGTTAAAGTATGAAAATGTCTGTTAACAGTTTAATGTAACATCCGAAACGTGCTAACAGCATACCAGAAAGTGTTGTTAAAATGGCTGAATAATTTTTATGAGTCACTTTTATTGAGATTTTTTCTGATAAATTACAATTAAGGATATACTAAAGCAGCCAGCAATGCCTTGCACCACAAAGTGTTGCTTCAATATTGTATGTTTTATAAGTCAATTTTGCAGAAAATTTAGATATTTTACGGAAAATTTGATTTTTTGCATAATATTTCTTCATATTTTTATATTTAGATCTAAATGAAATTATCAAAATAGTGTTTTTAACAGGAGTGTGCATTGTGAAATCGTAACTTGCACATACAGTGTATGATCGAAAATTAGTTGAAATTTGCAAACTATGTGTTAACAATCAAATAGTGTAACGTCCGAAACACCCTTCTTGAGTTTACACAAAATTACTGGATTTGAAAGACCTGATTTGTGTTTTGACTTGTGTTAAGACTTATAATAACTTATTTCATAATGATTTATTCACTTCAGATACCCTCAAATATGGATTATCATCATTTATTTGGTATTTTTTGTTTCGGACGTTACAACTGTTAACGGAAAATTGGTTTTTAATAACTATAAAATAGTGTTGTAACGATGTATTGCAAATTTCTTTTTTGGAGTGGGTAGTCGCCATGAAATGTTTAAAAAATGTTATGAAAGATAGGTCCTGCAGTTCATATATTTTCTGCTACTTCAAATTGAAAGTTGTTTCGGATGTACAAAATTGTTTACGGAAAATGAGACAACTTTTTCAAATTTTGAATTTATTTCTAATATAAGCGCTACTACATTTAAATTATATTTTCTTTTAATTTATTGACTTGAAGTAACTAATAAGCTTATTCAAACCATAAACAATCTCATTCATTGATTGTTCTAGTGGGTTAAATGAGGGTCTACATTGTTTACGGAAAATGTAACGTCCGAAACACCATTTTCAATTGCACTGTTCCATCAAAATAGAGGAGGTAATTCAGATTACTGTTAACTTTTTTTATTTTCTTCCTTTTTTTTTTATTTTTTATTTTAAAAAACAAAACTTATTGTTTGTGGGTATATATTTTTTTCGGCTCCAACAAAAAAGGTATGTTAATTTTGTTACAAAATTCCGTAAACAATTTGCTGTTCAGGGATACCTGATGGACATAAAGCAATGTTGAAATTTTTTCATTAAGCTATGGGAGGTCAATCTAGGTCCATGCTACAAGAAAAAGTAGTAATTGATTGCTAATTCTTTATCTCTGAAAAGTTTCAGGCTCTCAAAGGGCCATTTAGGTATTTGGTCATAGTTAAAAAAAACAGTGCCACAAGCAAGTTCTATTTATCCTCATTGGCCGGGGACGAAAACGGGTGCGTTCAAGATCCTACCAGTACTTGAAAATGATGACCATAACTTGATACCCATTTTAAAGGTACTACATGTCCCATTAGCAGGCCAAAAAGTGAAAGGGTTAAATTCCAATGGCGTTTGGAAGATAATACTACTTTAGAACTCAAAACGAAAGGGCTTAAAAATGTCTTTTTGTGGGAAAAAAAACGACCGTTAGTTGTCGAATCAACTTTAAGGATTTCAATCCTTTATTAAAATTCTGATGTTCATACCCTTGTACTGAATGGTGTACGTTTTGTGCTGCGCAAAGATTCAATCAGTTTAATTTTGAAGAAGGTTATTGATCTATACAAATGCTCACGTACCCTTATAAACAGCTCATTGTGTGTACTGTATAATATCATTACCATAGAAAAACTGAAGTCAGTCAGTCACTCAATACTGCATAACAGTGAAGTCTAGAAAGTAAACGAGTTTCCTTGCATAATTTGTAAACTATGACACTGCTAACATTTACACTTCGCAGATAGGACATACAGGTACGTGCACGCATATTCATAATTTCTGCAAAGTTTGATGTTGGCTGCAAATGGGACAATACCTTTAAGAGGTTATGTAAACGTTTCATCTCCGGTGCGTAAAGAGTTTGTGAAGATTGTACGTGTGACGTAAATTGCAACCAAAAATCGGCTGGGAACGAGTTGAATGTTGTACGAAAAAATGTCTGAAGGCACTTGTTGGTACTTGGTATTATTAATGAAGTAAAGACATATCTTTCTTTTAATTCATTTATCATGCTTTATAGTTCTTTGATACTCCCATACTTGAATTATGGTATCTTAGTTTGGGGTATCAAACACATCAAACATATTAGAGTGCTGTTACAAAAGAAAATTATTCGTACTATTTGTAATTCCCCCTTTCGCTCCCGTACAGACTTTTATTTTTTTTGAAAATTGAATAAGGTACAGAATTGTATTCTATTAGGTCAATTCATGTACACTTACAAAAATGATATGTTGCCATCTGTTTTTCAAGATTTTTTTTTTTTTTAAATACCCCAGTCCATTATTACCCAACAAGACATTCGGGAGAATTTCATGTAATATATTGCGGACCCTTTTAGCATAAAATACATTTATATATATATATATATATATATATATATAATGGCCCAAACTAAGGAATTTTTAGGTAATAAAGTAAAACATGCTCCATCGATTAATATTTTTAAGGAAAACAAATGGAAATTGTTTTTTATTACAATCTTATTGAATTATATCGCCAAATTATTTTCCCCGTCATGTCTTTCTTTCTTTTTCATATTTTTTAAACAAGGTTATTCTCTACTCACTGACTCAAAATGTAATTTGATATTATCATATTGTACCCTCTCATGCATATCTCTTTCTAATGCGTAAATCTCACTCCTCATCTTTTTCCCAACCCCTCATGCAGCTTATCCTTTTGTATTATTATCTGTACCCCGATCTCTCAATTATTTCTGGCATTGTCTACTTCTTGTATTTTGACCGTGTTTTCCTATCTTTGTCACGTAAAGTGATCTCGTCCCGTTCTCGTCTCTGTTGGCACCCCCTTTTTTCCCCTACAGATTTCTAGTGCCTTTTTGTAGTTACGATTTTAAAAAATTTAATTACTCGTTATTCCTAAATATCATTTGAGGAGTCCACAATCGTACAAGCATTGCTTTTATGAAAGTGGACCGCTCTGTTTTCAATATATACTCTTATTTTTTGTAAATGATTATAATTGATTCGTAATGTTGGAAACAGAAATAATATTGAATTGCATTGAATTATCATATGTGAACATTATTATACAGGTATTATTTCATATCACACATGTATTAATTTGTCTCCCCTCCCCCCATTCTCTATCTTTTTCTTTTTATCATTTTTTTTCTGTCTCTCTGTCTCCTTCTCCATTCCCTCTCACTCTCTCGCTCTCTTCCTTCATGTTGCTGTCTCCACCAAGCAGTCCAGTATGCTGACCAGGAAAGCTCAGAGACTTCTATTTTGTTTGTCAGTGATAGCCGTTTTCATGCTCGTAGTCTACATACCTCTCATGGTCAGACATGCTCACAGGTCCACCACTCATAGCGTGTGTGGGAGTAAAGCCGAATGCGATCGGTAAGTACATGATATATATTTTAGACATCAAATATCTCAAATTATATAGGCAAAGTCATTTACTATATGCCTTACACTCATGCTCTATCAAAAATAGAAAGGGCGTAATCATGGTGTAATGGGTGATTTTTTAACCTTTCGAAACAGGGGTGCCTCAGGGCTCGATACTGGGACCGTTATTATTTAGCATATTTTATTTTTGATTTCCAACACATGTCAAAAGTATGTTTGTACGCTGATGAAACTGCCATCTTTGCAAAAGGTTATAATTTTGCTCATGTTGAACAAACATCACCAAAATAATTTGGATGCATTGGTAAAATGGTTTACCATGAACTTTACCATGATAAATTCTAGTAAAACTAAAACTATTTATTTGGCTCTCAAAGAAAAGTACGGAATTGTGAGTTGAAGTTAGAAATACACGGTTAGTATCTAGAATATGTATTTGGGTGTTGTTGTTCAACAAAGTCTAATGAAGTAGTCCGGAAAATATCGCGTATACTGTACACTGTAGCACGCGTACGAAGAACAGATCATGTCTGACGAGGCGAAACATGATTCAGCTGTACTTTTCACTTGTCTTACCTCATGTAGACTATTATAGTTGAAGTTTCGACAAAAATATATGACAAAACTTTAAACAATCTTGCTCCTTTGTATTTAAATACATTTGTATCCATACGTTTTGTTTAATTGATAAATATAATTATTATACCCTAATTTCATTTGGCTGTTTGATGTAGGTAGTCTTTTTAAACTGAAACATGTTCTGCTTTAACGTACCTAATTTATTTATGAGTAAATAATTGTGTATTATGTATTGTGTATGTAATTGTTACCATGTGTACTTATTCACGTGACTACATGCAGTGCTACCTTGAAAAGCACGCCTTGTGGCTCTGAAGGGACTACCCTGTATTTTTTTCTAAAGAAGACTGAATAAATAAATAGATACTTTAATTGGATCTTGGGGGGTCATTATTCATTTTGCATCGAGCTCACAATCTGAAAAGCAATGCACAGGAAAGCTTTGTAATATACTGGTAGAATTATTGGGCACGTAGAATCACAATGTACTTATATGACAAGTTAGCCCTGTGAATATAAATGTACATGTGTAGTACATGAAGTTGGTTCAATGAATGAGGAAATCGGTGTCTTGCAAAGTAGAGTGGAAATTGGTAACAAAATACAATACAAGAAACAAATAGTCACAAGATATAAATTGACAATGCATTTTCTCCATAATAATCCTATAAAATAATAGCGTAAGATTTGGGGGGCTTTCGACGCCGTAAAATTTTCAAGAAGGTGGAATGCCAAAGCTTTGAAATAAACTTCATTTCGGTAACTGGTATAGGTAGCTTCAGCCGTGACGAATTATTTGTCCCAAATCAAATTTGTGTACTGTTTGTCTTCTGTATGGCAAATATGCAAAGTCGATGAGATACGAGCTTATACAATAGGCTCTTTGAATGGCTTTTATGCATGTGCATGCCCAGTAATATTCGCAGTTTATAGACTACATGTATTACAAAAGTGACACGTGTTGCTATACTCGCGGGCCAGTTGTAGGCCTAGCCACCCTGTATACGACAAACATGTTAGCATTGAACTGGTCCAATTATTGGTTCAATGTATGAGGAAATCGGTGTCTTGCAAAGTAAAGTGGAAATTTGTAACAAAATACAATACACGAAACAAATAGTCACAAGATTTAAATTGACAATGCATTTTTTCCATAATAATCCTATAAAATAATAGCGTAAGGTTTTGGGGGCTTTCGACGCCGTAATGTTTTCCAGAAGTGAGGGTATTGTATGTCAAATGAGAGAAACAGATCACTTAAATTTTGAGGAAAATATGATACAAAATAATAAGAAAATTATGAATTTGTTTTGTTGTTTTCGATCAAGTGCAAATTTGAAACTTTGTGTCTTGCCCTTCGAACTTATCATTAACCACTATTTGTTTGGTTGTTAGTGAAGGAATGTTTCAATTTTACAAAAGGGGTTGTTAAAAGCACGTGTACACCTATTACCTGTATATTCTAGGGTGCATGTTTAAATAAATGTACTGCGAAAATTGTAATGTATTTACTATACATAATTATACCCCGTTAAGACACAATCCAATTTTCAGGAACCAAATTTGTGAGCGCTGGCATAGCTAGGGAGGTATATGTTTCTTGAACAATCAAATGCATTCACGAAATTCGGTTTCAGTTGAGGGCATGATATGTTATGGGAAAATACAACTCAGTTCCAAAGAATATTTTACTGATATATCATAGAGTTAATTTACAGTAGTAGTTAAGCAACTGGTCTAAACATTAAAAAAAAAGAAATACTGCATATCCCCCCCCCATGATATAAAATAGAAACACAATTATTTGTCTACAGATATTGATGGAAATATCCAATCTAAGTCATTTTAGAAGTCAAAAAGGCCTTTATTTAAATATATATAATTCGTTGTATGAGTGCGAATTGTTTAAAGCCCAAAATATTGAGGTTAGCAGTTTAAGGTCAGAGGCAACTGAAGAAAAAATAGCTTCAATGGGATGTGTACGCATGACTCGGTTCTGAGGCCACGATACCAGACTCGAATACGAATCTATTATAATCTGTCCGAAAAACTGAAAGAAAAGGGGAAAAAATTGTCAATTTTTTTGCAGATCTGTTGCTGAATTACCATTACTAAGGGACTGGCTAAACAATCGTCTTCACAACTCTATTGAAATACTTTTATCAACCGTTACTAAAAAGCAAACATGCGTTCTCAAATAACAGAGTTCAGCTCTGCAGCTGTCGAATGGAGCTCTGATAGCATATTGATTTGAATGGTAGCTGATAAATAGACGTAAAATTTCCGTTTTATAATTTAATGCGGACTAGTGACGAAAACAATAACATTTATAAAAAAACACTACGCAACTATGAATAATTTGGGATTACAAAATGTAACAAAGAAAACCACAGGCCCGCGTTTCAGATTTATGAACATATTTATTTATCTATTTATCTATTTCTACATATTCAAACGGTTACACAAAATCAGAAATAAATCTGTTTTTGCATCTTGGACCTGGTATTAAAAGCATAATATAAAAAGTAGTAATAATACCAAAGTAAAATACAAAATAGATCAGAGTAATACAAAATACATAGTAACAATTCAAGGCCTTAACAAAAAATGATTATAAATATGAATGATGGCTACATATGCATGTATGATGTAGTAATATCAAGTACATGTAGATGTTGAAAGAACATAGATATATATAGCCATATTATTGTATGTAAATGTATAGTTTCGGCTCAAGAGGTTGGAGTGATTGAAATGAACTCGAGTTTCATTTGAAAATATCCAGAGTCTGAGCATTTTGAAAGGTATTGGATTATAGATTCTATATTTTAGCACCGCCACATTTTAAAGACTGACAACCATGCATTGTGGATGTGTGCGCTAAATAGATATCCAATTTTATTATTATTTCATTATATAGTTTCTGCTATTATTGTAATATGGTATAGTACAAAAAATGGTTTAACAATTCTCGCCAAAGATAGGGAACCAGACTCGACTATCACTTGTGCTCAGTTCTGGTACCCCCTTTAACAACAAAAGTGTACATATAATCTTTTATTTCATTTGTATATAACATGTCATATTTATCTTGTGTTTTATTGTTGTATTTTATGTAATCATTATTGATGCATTATGTTTTACTCGTTATTATTTTGGTTGTTAATAAACCCAAAATCAAACTGAAACTCAATTACTAAAACTATTGGATTGCATCCAATCATGATTGTGATTAAACAGTATTGTGGTGGAACATGTATGTTTTTTTTTTTAACGAATCAAAACAAAGTTTGTTAATTTTAGCAGGTGTTCCAAAATGAGTTTGACTATAACTGTATGATCGTATCATAAGTATTAATATATCATATATCATCAGTGTCTTGCTTTATAATATCACAGATGTTAAAAGTCGTTTTGAACTTTGAACCAAGGTTCTTGCCTTTTTGTTAATATTATGTCTCCTTATCTCTTTATTATCCCCTCGCCGACGAAGTCGGAGGGGATATAGTAACGATGCCGTCCGTCCTGCCGTGCGTCCGTCCGTTCGTAACAAATTTGGTTTCCGATCGATAACTTCTGTAATGTTGATATAAAGGTACATGATATCAAAAATACAGGCTAATTTAGATTTCGGTACGTAGGTCAAAAGTCAAAGGTCATAGCTCATTAAATATGCGCAAAGATACACATCTGGTTTCCGATCGATACCTTTAGTAATGTTTGACGGATCTTAACGAAATTTGATATGAAGGTACATGGTATCAAAACACAGCCTAAGTTCAATTTCCGAGTATGTAGGTCAAAGGTCATAGCTCATTAAATATGCGAATCTGGTTTTTGATCCATAAGTATTGTGGTCAAAGGTCTAGCTCATTAAATATGCGAATCTGGTTTCCGATCCATAACTTTAGTGTTGTTTGACGGATTTTAATGAAATTTGATATGAAGGTTCATGATATCAAAACACAGCCTAAGTTCGATTTCGGAGTATGTAGGTCAAAGATCATAGCTCATTGAATATGCAAAAACACCTAATTATCTATGTGAAAATGTGGTTAACTTCCTTGCCTAGTAATATAATAGTAGAGTCCAATGGAGGTATCTTGTTCTGATGTATATAAACCATTTGTACCCTGCGAGGGGATGCTACGCTTTGCGTTTACTTGTTCAGTGTAAAATACCGAAGCTTTGTATTTAATCACAGAAGATATTTTAGCCTAGATGTAGAATAGCTTTTATTCATTACATTCTCAACCATTGTTGTAATACTTTTTTGTGAAAGTGGTGCTACTGGTACCAGACACGATTAGCATTTCATGCTATTTTCTGGTCCCATTTATCCTTTCAATGTTAAACATTAACATTTGATTGTTATATTGATGTACTTTTTGCTTGGAACTTCAACTTCTCTTTATGGCTAATTCGCTATTTTGTCCTTCTAATGTGCTTTAATATGACATGAAATATAAAATGCATTTTTTTGTTGTGAGGAATCGTAGCGTCCAAGGGAGAATTTGTTTTTATTCAGGAACCCAGTACCTTACAAGGATCTATAGAGCCTATCAGTATTCTCTATACATTATTATCCCCCCCCCCCCCCCCCCACCCACACATTTTTAAATTTTTTTTTTTTTGGGGGGGGGGGGGGGGGGGTTAATGTGTCGGGGGAAGTTCCATCATGACATTTTTGAAGGGACGTGTTCCCCCCTCCCCTGAATAGAGATCGTTTTTATCATTGTTTTCTTACTAACATAATAGTATTGTATCTTTAATGCTTTGCCCTTTTAGGAGGAGGGAGATGGATAAAAGAGAAGCAGTTAGAGCTAAACTGATGCAACAATTCGACGTGAAGAAGTATGACGTGAGGGAAAACGAAACAGACGAGTAAGTATTTAAAATTCCTGAAATTATTGTCGAAGAATGTCATCATTCAAGTATTTTCAGTCATGCCCACTGCTAAAGTGTTACCATTTGTTATAGTGTATATCAATCTTATCCTGCGCTATCCAAGCCTGTAAGTGCAACGAAAGCATGCACCACCAGCAATAGTTAATGATTCAGGTTTCAATGACAGGATTCCGGTGTTCATAATTCCCTCTTGTAAATGTACTCTATGGTCAATACTTATACAGCCGTAATGTGAAGGATGCCTCCTGAGTACCTCTTAGTTTCGAAGTATACATGTCGTAGACAATTGGGTGAAAAAGCGAAATCTCCAACAAATATTATTCGTTGGAAGAAGAAAAAACACCCCACAGCATTCATATTGATACCCCCAAAACAAACAAATCGAGTGTTTATAGCAACAACAAATGAATCAACTTTCCTCAATCAGCAGTGTTATCTTTTGTGGTTATTTTTGAGACTGATTATTTTTCCAGTATCAATAACAAAGAGGGAAAAACTGGCTTTTACCCAGTAGGTTTAGATCGCGTGCTCGATCTTGTATCTACTGGGTGCAAGCCAAAACATTCCTGAAACTTCTTAATATCATTTGGTATGAATGCTTTGTTCTCTTCGCTCAGATCACGTCATTTTTACTGCATATGTATTCACATCGCAATGTATACATTATTTACTCGAGTATTTTGCCAATATAAAACTCAAACAAATTGGAAGAAAGTAAGTATAACTTTGAACTGAAATAAATCGAATTGATAATGAACATAATAACGTAAGGACAATACATATACAAGGATTGGCAATACGATGGGATATGCGTGAAGTTGGTCTTTTCTAAATTGACTTTGATTTTAAGAATAAACTGAATTATTTTTCACCGCATTTTTTTCTCTCTCCAACAGGATTCACCTTTTTACCAAGAAACTATGGCATTTTCGACGGGCCGAGGCTGAAAGAGTATACCTTTATCAGAGAATATTAACATCTGAATGGACAATGAACAAAAGGAATCTACGAAGAATGAGGTAAAGTCACACTATGAACATGACGGACAAAGAAAGTTGACAAAATATACAGTTCCTCATTCTACCCTCAACAATTGCAATGGTAGACAAAACAACATACCTTCTCTGTTATTATGTAAAAATGTGTAGAACAGGGGAATATGCATGTGACACCTGTTCTAACAGATTTGTACATAATAGCAGAGAAGGGACGTTCCTTTGTCTACCATAGCAATTGTTGTGGGTAGAATGAGGAACTGTTTATTTTGTCTGCTTTCTTTGTCAGTCATGTTCATAGTGTCAGTATATACATTTTAGGTCTTATAACCCATTCCCTGTCAATGTTCAAAACAGTCAATCTACATTTGCAACATCTTGATTTGATTCAGTGCAAACTCAACGAATACGCTTCTTTCAATTTCGATTTCGATATAAAATATCCTTTCATATGATATTACATATTAAATGTTTGGCTTCGTACAATGTACTGGTATATAATTATGCGAAACGATACTTGGCAAATAGAGTCATTGTGGTTTGACTCAATGACTTTTGATTAAAAGCCTTACAAATATATATCATATGCATGAATAGAAAGGGCGGTTGCATGACCATATAACGTTATATGCCAGCAATTGTAGATAGGAAAATAAACTTTGAACTCCTGAAATTGGCAGCGTGTTGAGACGTTAAAAATCGTTGTTTTTCGATCAAAGGTGACCCCTTTTTTAACTTTTCGACAGAGTTTCTACCCACGCATATTGTTTTCAGAGACATTATATTTTATAAGATGATGACGTGGATCCTAATCAAATGATCGGTTGAATGCATACATGTGACCAGGCATTTATTTTGCCTCAGTAACGCGTATTTTGGATAATGACCGGTCATTATCCAATTCTAATGACCGGTCATTAGTAAAATCATATTATAAAATATCATTCTATAAAACAAATGAAACATAACCTTATAAAACAAATAATACACATCTTTTTGTTCGGGCATTAGTAAAATTCCCCACATTCGGTACCTTCAGAACAGCCCAAACACCCTCGGCTACCGCCTGTTCCAAAGATACCTTGTGTGGGTAATTCTTTCTAATGCCCTCACTGATGTGTACTTATTTGTATATTAGTCAGACAGTGTGGAAATAAAAACAAAATATTGTTGCCAATTTGAAGAACAACATGTGACCGATTCGACCCTGAAAATGAGTCATGTCCTGAAAAATGATGTATTTGAAACCAGGCTGATTCATCTACAAACAGACATGATCGAACTCCTTTTTTCTTCTCAGACGTCAGATTCTGTGGAAAAATACCAACCATTACCATTTGACTTTGATTTGCATGCTGCATTTTCTCTCTGCTCATATTCCACCTACGCGACTAAATAATATAGTTCCTGTATCCGGAAATAAAGTAGGAACAAAAAAATTTGTCCATGATTTTCATATAAAATGAAATTTGAAAAATTACGTGGAAATTTACGAACAATCTGAAGATTACATAATATTGGGGCCAACGCACCAGCGACTATTTCTTTCTTCCTGTTAGGTCCCTCAACAATAAAATAGTATGTATTCCTATTCCATTCTGTTTTAGTTCTCTTTTATACGCAGAGTCATTATAATTCCTAAATGGTTTTGCCTCATTACTTTTTATTACCCTCTCCCACACTCTTGATTATTTATTATTGTGTTTAAAAAAAATGAAATTATGAACTAATGGACTCGCGATCACATTAAACTAAGAGAAAAACAAAATAAACAATTTATATATTCTGTTGCACTTGTACTGGAGACAGGCGTATTGTGCTTCTGAAATGGAATAGTAAAGTCAATCGGAAGAGTAAGAGAGAGAAAAAATACAGTAACGATACAAATAGCAGGAATAATATTATTGGTGTAAATTTGCAAGTCTGATTTTGGCATGGTAACAGAAACAGCGGCGGCGACATATTTGTCGTGCACAAAATAATGCCTGGCAATAAAATATCTTTTTTTGCTGAGTTCAGTTCAAAATACCGAAGAGTTGAGCATATCAAATATGAGCAGTATTCTGTATAGTGGATGAAAAACAAAGGTATGGAATTGCTTTCACGATTGATCCGAACAGCTATTTCCAAGGAACCCTTCTAAAAGCACTCGAGACGAATCTCTTATAAAAACTAGCCATTAATTGTGACGTAATGTTAATTGAATATGGCAAATTTACCTAATACGAAATACCGTCTCTGAGCGCTTTACAGATACCATTAGATTCATCCTTGGGATGGTTATGTGGAGGCAAGCATATGGCAAATACTAACACAAAGGTTTTCATCATCCTAAATCAACCATTAATTGTGATGTAATATTGATTGAACATGGCAAATTATTTGTAACTGAATCTTTGATACTATTTCAACTGTGTATATTACGAGCAGTACTAATGTAGAGTTAAACGAATTTGAGCTGGCGGATATACCGGCACTTTA